>JABUQX010052075.1:22500-55000 GCA_015478945.1 Trachelipus rathkii
AATTATGATTTCTTTTTAGTAGAACTAAGACATTACTAATAGCAATAATTAGAAAGTTTAATGAATATAATAATAACATAGTAAAAACTTATGTATCCCTGCTATAATACTAGCTTAGTCGACGGGCTTCTAGAGGTGTTAGGACAGGGAAGGCAACGCCTACTTGTCTGTTAGTGCACATCTCCGACAAAGAGAATATCATACATAAAAGTCTATATTCTAGGAAGAAAATTTTATCCCAATTTATTTATTATCATCAATATTATAATCATATTATATAATAATTACATAGCGATGTCATATTATACTATCCCGATATTGAGACTGAATAATACTATACTGGAGAAAGTAATTTGCAATAATGGAGGTTAAATATAGATATAACGTCCTTTTTTCTAAAACTATTTGACTAAGTTATTAGTATCAGATGAGTCACATATTTAAGAATATAAAATGATGATATGATTTGTAATATTTATCTATATGTAGTAAATATACTTATCTGAATGGCACCTTAGATGTAATTTTTATTGCGTCAAGGGAACGCTGCTCTGAGCTCTATTATACCTGCTCCGCTAAAGTAAAATTAGTTACTTGAGTTCCTTATCTAACATATTATGATACCAGTTGCGTAAACTGTTACTAACCAATTATTTTTCTCTAGGGATATAAGTATTTCTCTGATTTTGCGAATATAAATAATGTCTCGTGTGCAGGCATAGAGCTAGGCGACTCTCAGTATAAAATCTGCTGCCGAACTCATAGCTGTCTGTTTTATGGTATGAATAAAGAATATCAAAGATTGACTACGTATTACTCAATTGCAATAAAAATTCATTTACTTATTTAGTTTAGAATATTTGCCTGTGGTTGGAGTCAATTGATATTGTACCAAATTACTTTTTTAGAGTAGGAGAATCATTTTATATCTATAAGTAAAACTCATATATATATATTATATATATATTACATATATTATATTTTGGTGAATTATTAATTATTTCAATCTTTATGTTTATAGATATTATAGTGGCATTGTTAAATAAATGTTTATTTGTAGTTGATACTATACTATCATTTTTATTTATATCTGTGGTATATGTTATTATACACATTCTATTATAGTAATTTCATGTATTATACATCAATTAATAATATAAAAAATTCTTTTTAGCGAGATCGCAGACGCCATGAATTTTTGAATACACACAGACCAGTCTCACTTGTGAGTAGGATATATATTTAGTATTATTATTATAATATAGTTAATAGACAATATCTGCTAGTCAATTAAATGAGAATAAAATCCTTATTCATAAATTCTGTTATAAGAATTCAAATATATTAATATAATATTAATATAATATAATATATAATATATATTTATATATAATATAATATATATATATTAATATATATATATTAATATATATAAATATTATATATAATATATATATATTAATATATTATATATATATTAAATATATATATATTTAATTATTAATAATATATATTAATATATAATATATTATATAATATTAATATATATTTATATATATCATAAAAATGAACTAAATATTTTTTTTATTTGTTGGTAATTATAAATTAATTATATCTTATTTTGGATCCGTTAAAATTAGTTAATAATTGATTTTTTTTTAAGGTTCAATAATATGCGTGTCTGTATAGATTAGATGTTATATTGCTCATTATGAAGATCATAAGAAATTCACTAACAGCCTTTTTAAGAGAAATGGCAGAGTATATTATTTTATTATTATTTTAAATTGAGGGAATTATTATTATCTCGATGTCATTAATATTATCTCAGGTTATTTATCCGAGTATCATATTATTATTATTATTATTATTGACTCCCTTAAATATATAATTATTAATTATTTATTATATTTATTATTATATAATTATTTATTGTCACTATTATATTTTAATTAATTTAAATTATATTATTATATGTATTATTATTATTATATATTTATATTATTATTATTATATAAATTTATATATTAATTAAATATTTAATATATTTATTATTATAATTTATTATTATATTTAAATTATTTATTATTTATAATTATTATTCTAGTTATATTGTAGTTAAGTTTAGTTAAGGAAGTATAGTGAGTATGTAAAGTAAGGAAGAGAAGTAGAATAAAATAAGTAATTTGTATGACATATTAAGACTAATTTAAGATAATACGTACATAATGTGTGTACTGTACCTATGAGTTTATATAATTTATACGGGAGAAAAATATGAAAAAAATAAAAGTAGATTTATAATAACCTATATATATATATATATTCCATATAATCTATATATATATTTTATCTGTATTATTATTCTCTGAGTATACATACGAGATTATTATATGTATAGATACTCTATATTATGATTCGATATTATGATTATATATATCGATTATATTTGACATTATAGATATCGATATTATGTATTCGATATTGAGTATTATCGTAATATATTTGGAATTTGGATGACATAAAGACGAATTAAGATTTACACTTGTTCACGAAATGTATTAGATATCAACGGGAACTGATAACATATTTGCTTACTTTTAAGAAAAACATCTAAAAACGATATCTTTAACTTGCCGTTTAAATTGGTGAGAGAAGAGAGGTAGAGTTTTCCCATTTCTTTCAGTAGTTGTGCAGGTAAATTTCCTCCAATGACTAAGCAAGTAAAAGAAATCATCACTTTTTTTCGTGAAAATCAACAGATCATATCGACAGTTTTCACTTTTGTATGACAGCTCCTATTACAAAAGCTATTTCATGAAGGAAACTTTTCGATTCTAGACTGGGTGGGTACTTGTGGCTCAATTCGTAGAATTAAAATTTAGTAATAAATTTCTAAATTTTCATTCGATTTACATCCAATTAAAGTAAAATCCAGAGTTTGGCAAGCTCCAATATTTCAAATCCGGTCGTTTATCTGTTCATTAATCTGTTTGTTTATTTTGTATTTTGTCTTTCATTTGATGTCAATCGGATGAAAATTAGGAATTTAATTACCAAATTTTATTTCGACAAATTCAGAAACCAGTGCCCAGTCCAAAATAAAAACCTTCTGTTCACGAAATAGCTTTTCTAGTAACAACTCTCTGCAAAAGTAAACACTTAACATAATCTGTACTTAACATAATCTGTTGATTTTCGCCAAATCATTGGAACTACCAAAAAATGAAAAAAAGAAAAAAAGAAATGTTTTTTTTTCTTGTTAGCATTCAGAAAAAATTCGTTGCACAATTAATGCACATATGTGAGAAGTGCAGTTTCTCGGGAAATCACCAATTTGACCACCAAATTAAAGGTCCTGTAGAAACAATTTAATAATGAAAACAACACTTCTCCAAAAATATAGTAAAAGTTTTATAATACGACTAAGGCACATTTGCACATTTGCACATTCACACAAAAAAAACACTTTTATTATATATTTTTAAGCAAAAGGTCGAGTGTCACATGATTGCTGCACTATTTGCAAATGTAAATTTGTTTGAGCATTCTACTCAGAAAGAACAAATTTGCGAAATATAATAATAATAATAATAATAATAATAATAATAATAATAATAATAATAATAATAATAATAATAATAATAATAATAATAATAATAATAATAATAATAATAATTTTATTATTTTATTATTATTATTAATAATAATAATTTTATTATTATTATTATTATTATTATTATTATTATTATTATTATTATTATTATTATTATTATTATTATTATTATTATTATTATTATTATTATTATTATTATTTTATTGTGTGTGTGAGTGTGTGAGTTATTATTATTATTATTATTATTATTATTATTATTATTATTATTATTATTATTATTATTATTATTATTATTATTGTATTATTATTATTATTATTATTTTATTTTTTATATTATTATTTATCATTATTATTATTATTATTATTATTATTATTATTATTATTATTATTATTATTATCATTATCATTATCATTATCATTATCATTATCATTATCATTATCATTATCATTATCATTATCATTATTATTATTATTATTATTATTATTATTATTATTATTATTAATATATGAGTGCGCGTGTGTGTGTGTGTGTGTATGTATGTATGTATGTATTATTATTATTATTATTATTATTATTATTATTATTTAAAATGCCAAAAAATTCAAAAAATATTAATTTTGCTAAAGAATAGTAACAATTTTTTATAGCTCTTATATAGTGGGTGTTTAATGAGAAATAGTAATTATTTGGGGTCGTTGTAGTTTCAAAAATTCTAAGTGAAATGTTAACATGAAAATGTTTCTAGTTGTCAATGGATGCAGAGATTCAGCTTTTTCAAATTGGTGCGTTCAACATAGATGCTTACGAGCAGCACCCTGAATCAGAAGCGACCAAGCATTAGTTATATCCTGATGCAACTTGGTAATCCAAGTGAGGTTAAAATTTGAGATCATCTTTCTCAAACTCAAAATGCTACTTTGATCTTCGTTAATATTTTTTTTTTTGTTTTTTGCATTGGAAATGCTATTCCCTAATCACAGAGTTTGTGTTTAATAGGTTTGCTAGTATTTTTCCCTAATTTCTAGAAGCTAGTAGTGCTCCCAGCAGTCATCTTTCCTCTGGAGAAAACTTTGAAGAAATAGATGACATTCTTGAGTCTGTAGGACTTAATCTTACTGTAATTTAAGTTAAATAACAACATAACCCATATATAAAACTTACATATAAATATTTATTTATTATATATATAATTGATTATAGATATACTAACAATTACTCTATTAACTGTAAATTATCTGTGTTATTTAAAAATATAATAATATATATATAAAGAATAATAATCTTTATCGATTACATTTACAAATACGTTAATTATATAAATTATCTGTGTTTTCTTCATTCAAACATTCTATGCATAGTATACACACTGTAAATCATTTTCGTTCTTTAATACCCTATAATATATAATGAAATGAGAAAAAGACATGGGAGGAATAAAAATCTGAACGATGTCTTGGACGGGGTGAGCAATGGCTAAAGAATGGTTGTGCTGGGTGACTTTAATGGGTAGATAAGTGATCGAAAGAAGGGTGGGATAACATGTGCTGTAGGGGTGACAAGAGAAAATGGAAATGGTAGAATGGTGACTGAGTTTTGTGCGATCAGAGAAATGTGCTTTAGTAATACTTCTTTTGAACATAAGATTTATCAATAAGTATACATGTGTGGGAAAGGGATGAGATTGTGTTGAAAAGGTAATATTGATTTTGTGTTGGTGAAGGAGATTTTAAAGTTTACGGTGGATGTTAAATCAGTGAGGGAGTTAAGCATGGTAATATCTTGAATGGGAACAAGATGAAACTAAGCAAATCTGTACGCCAATGAAGGAAATGGTTGTTAGAAGTGCAATAGAAGTTTGTGGGTATGCTAAAGTAAGAAGTAAAAATGTCAATGGTGAATGGTGGAGTGATGATAAAGTTTTGAAAGAAAGGTGTTTGGAAATATATAGGGAGGAAGAGAGGAAGGAGAAAAAAAGGAGGTAAATGAACAGTCTGGAAGCGAGGAGGGAGGTGAATGGGGACTTACAAGGGAATAGGAGGTTGTTTTGGAAGGAAGTACATAAGCTTAATAAAAAGAGAGTACAGAAAATCTCATAGAATAGTAAATACGGATGGTGCTTTTATGACCGATGAGAAAATGTGAGGATAGTGTGAAGGAAGCATTTAAAAATTCTGCATCATATTGGCAGTAATAAATAGGTGATAAGGAGAGTGTGTGGGTATCAGGATGTAAGAAGAATTATATATTTTGGGAATGGTAATTAGAGTTTGAAGTAGAAAGTTGACAGAAGGTTAATCAGCAGGTATAGATGGAATTACAGTGAAATGATCAAGAATGGAGGTGAAATTGGGGGTGACTGAATTTGGAAGTTGTGTAGCAGAGAATTTTTGGAGGGGTTAGTTCCGTAGGACTGGAGGAGATCTTTGATACTACCCTTGAGTAAGGGTATGCGAGATAAGAGGGACTGAAGAAGTCACAATGAAATAAGCTAAATGTTGTAGCGAAAACATATATATATTTGATGGTAGGGTTATGAATGGAATTAAAAGTAAGTATGTGGATAGTGAAGAGTGTGTAAGAATAATTGGAGGGGAGAGTAAATAGTTTAATCTTAATAGCGGATCGAGTGAAGCAGGGATGTGTTAGTCTCCTATGACAATTTGTTTGTATAATGGACACTGGGTGCATGATCCGAAAAAATTTAAATTAAGTGTGGCAGGTGAGAGTGTTAGACTGATGGAGATTGGTAGAGAATGAAGGGTACGGCGCTTATCGCGCGCAGATGATTTGTTTTTGTGTGGTATATCTGAAGTAAGTGTGAATATTGGTGATGAGAGGTTTCTGGGGGTATTAAATGGAGCGGGGGGTTGAAAAGAATGGCAAGCAAAAGAGTATGATTTATATAGGAAGCTACCATAAATCTAGGTAATCGGTTATAAGTAAAATCATATTTAGGATTAAAATGAACTGGGCATAAGTTGGTTTCAATTAAATAAGGAGCAGAGACGAAGTGCCATGGAGAGTTAGATGTTACATGGTGGCTGATGTCAATTAAAACAAATCTCCATGCAAGAATGCAATGGAATAAGTTTGTAGTGAGTAGGGTATTGCTGTGGTTTAATGTTGTAGCCGTTCCCAGCGTTACCCGTATATAATTTCACATACAGGAAAAACACGTGACAAAGGGTGTAGATCTAGAAGTATAGGCTGTTCAGTTTGTTTAATATCTTATATGTCGTCATTATGTGAAAAAATTGATATTAGAGAATACAGATACAATTAGTGATAAGTGTGGCGGACGAAAGAGGTAAATGAAGTAAAAAAAAAGAAATTTAAAAAAAAATATTTTTTTTCCATGCAACGTGTTAAATAAGAACGTTTAACTCTCTCCCATGATTCCCCTCTCATAAAAAACCCTGGTATAATATTGTCCATTAGTAAATAGGCATTTACCGTAGTACTTGCGAGCAAGACGAAATGGTAGAAAGAAGGAAAAATAGGGCACCGTTCGAATTGGCAAAAACTCAGGGAAAAAATAATATAATGAACAAGGGACAAAAACAAATATTAAAGCACCAATAACATATTTCCCCAGAAGTTTCCAATTAAATAGTAAGCAATAATAATTATAAATAATAATAATAATAATAATACGTATAAAATAATAATCAATAAATATAAAATAATCATAATATATAATATATATAATAATATAGTTAAATAAATAATAGATAGAAATAATAATATATAATAATATATTGAATATCAACACCAAAATATAATATAATAAAAAGAGATAATCAAATAATAAAATAATAATACAACAATAATAATAATAGTTAAATTTAATGAATAATAATATTAAAATAAACAAAAATATGACAAAATATAAGAATAATAAATAATTGAAATATTATGTACTATAAGATAAAAAATATTAATAATAAATATAATATATAATAATTAACTATATAAAATATAAGTAAAAATTAATAAAAATTAATTAATAATAATAAATAAAAGAAGTGACAATCATCTGAAAGAACAAATATATGCATAATAAATAATTAATGATAAATGATAATAGTATATATAGAATAATAATAATAGAATTGAATAATAATAAGAAAAATGATAAATATGATGTAGGTAAGAATATAATAATTAATAATATAAAAAAAATCATAATTGTATATATAAAAAAAAATATAAATAATATATAAAAAAATAAAAAAATAAAAAAAGAATAATAAAAATAATATATAAGAAAAATTATAAAATATAATAATGAAAAAATAAAATAAATATCAAAACGAAAAATAAATAATAATAATGTAATCAAAAATAATAAATATAATACATAATAGATTATGGTCCAACAGTCTAAGGAAGAGGTAGATGAAATAGATAATAGAGATAGATAATAGATAATAATTATTATTAATAAATAATAATGATAAGAATGTGAGATTATATATAATAATGAATTAATAATATAAAATGATTATATAATTTGTTTAAAAATAATTAACTATATATATAATCTATAACATGTAGATAATATAATTAATAATATTAAAATACATAATAATAATAATAGGTGGTATATAATATATAATAAAAGATATAATATAAATAATAATTAATATAATAATAAGGGAATATCTTATTCACAAAAAGGTACAAATGGAAATTTTGTCAATTTTTACAATATTGGGGTAAGATTGAGCGGATAAATTTTTAACATAGTGTTTGACGTAAAAGAAGATAACTTGGGTGATCCGTCCGGCGGTACAGTGAACAATCGTGGTTTTGGTTTTATTTTATGAATTATTAACGATGCAAGGGAAATTAGTGGGTTTATGTCATCGAATAAAGTAGTAAGATTCTTAAGAATAGAACAAAAATAAAAAAAAAGGTAAATTGTAGTGGTTAGCAGTTTTGGTTCAGCGTTACAAGCTATGACATGTAAAGAAAAGAACAATGATATAATGATAATATATAATCATGAATATATAAATTATAATAATACATAATAATTATAATTGATAATAAATAATAAATAGATTAAAAATGGATAAAGAATAATTGAATAAGATAGTGATTTAAACCTAAGAGGATAACTAACTAAATAATAAATACTATTATAAAATAAATGATAAGTCATAACAACTACTTTACTACTCACTATTACTAGTTTTAACACACGAATGGATACTATCCTAAAATAAATAATATAATCTGATATGAATAAGAGAAATGAAAATGGGAAGAATATTAAGAAAATGATTATATATATATAATATAAGTAAGGGATAAGATTAGTGAATGCTTAAAATTAGGGTATGAGGATACGATAAATCAAATGGAATATGCAAATACTAAAGTAATATAGGATTTTGAAGCTATCTACTACTATACTCTTTACGACTTATTCATACTATACTTAGGACTACTCTGATTTTCCACTGGTTGTATACTGTGACTAAACTACTTACACTGCTAATAATAAAGAATAAGTTAGCTATATATTGTAAATAATACAAAATAGAAAAGGAAATGTGAAATTTATATTGATAATAATAATCACAAAATAATATTGAATATCCAAGGAATATTAAAAATGAATTAATAATATCTAATAATCAACTTCAATGGAAATGAAACCAAGATAGAAATAATTTAATAATAAAGATATATAAATAGGAATAAATAATATAAATAATAATATAATAACAATGGTGAAAAGAGAAGTTTTATAACACAAATTTAAACTAATAATTATATTAATAATAATAATATAATAATAATAATAATTAATAGGATAGGAGAGTACTAATAATGAATGCTAAATAAAAAAAATAATAATAATAGCATAACTACTACTAATAAAATAATAATAATAATAATAATAATAATAATAATAATAATAATAATAATAATAATAATAATAATAATAATAATAATAATAATAATAATTACTAATAATAAAGCATATAAAGGAACAACGTACTATACTACTAATACAATCGATATTATATAATGAATAGTAAAATAATAATAAGAAATCAATAAAATAATAATAATAAAAATATAACAAATAAATACAATAGTAATAATAATTAGTATTATCATTTGTAATAATAAAGCATATATGCAGGATTGGGATACGCTCCTTCCTTAATATTTTAAAAATAAGTAGATTTAAATATTTTTACGTAAAGACCAGAGGGGTGGATGATAACCCGAGGATGGGTGATTCCTTAACATTTTTAGTTAGGTTGTTCCAGTCATTTATAAACTTTGTATAAGATTGCTCTCTGAGATTTAGTTGGGATGTGTTTTGCTTTGCCTAAAGCAATGGAATTTGCTCTACTGAGACTTTTTTTCTCGAGGTCTGGTTCTTTTCAATAATGTTAGAGTTCATTTCTATTTATGACTTTAAATAAATAAAAGTGTGGGTTGCATGTTTATACTAATAATAATTATGCAAAAAAAAATCTAAAATACACGTACGCCCTACGCATTAAAATACCATACTCCCTAATATACCTTACCTTCTAAAATCCGCTTCGACCTAAAATACACTTTGAACTACAACATTCTACGCTCTATAAGAAAAAAAGTGTGTGTGTGTTTGTTTGAACAATAACCTATATAAAAATATACAGTCCTATGAAACAAACTTAGTAAGCTAATATAATACTAATATACAGTAAGGTAGGTAGTACAGTATTAATATTCAAGTTCGTCATTTTACTAAAATTCCATACTTCTTAAAATATCTTGCATCCTAAAATATTCCAGGCCCTAAATTACTCTTCGCCTTTAAATACCCTTTACCCTAAAATACTCTGAGCCCTAAAGTAAATACCTTGCACCTAAAATGCCCTACTCTCTAAAATCCATTTTGCCCTAAAATACACTACGTCATAAAGTATCTTACGCCCTAAAAATACCAGGCCATATTAATACAATACGGCATAAAATACCCTGCCCAAAATACTCTACGTTCTAAAGTACCATATGCCATGCGCCCTAAAATACAGTACTCCATAAAATATCCTAAGCCATAAAATACCTTACCCTCTAAAATAACCACGCAGTAAAATTATCTACCCCTAAAATACCCTACTCCCTAAAATACCCTACTCTTCAAAATACCCTATGCCTTAAAATATTATAAAGCCCTTAATCTTATCCTAAATACTCTAACCGCCCTAAATTACGACTACTGCCCTATAGAATTCTATAACGTTCCTACTAAATACCACGGCCTAATATATCCTACGCCCTAGAATATCCCATGCCATAAAATACACAACGCCCTTAAATACACAACGCCCTATTTCCAATTGTTGTGAAAATTGATTCATATTTGAATGCGATCCGGTCTCAAGTCAGTAATATAAACGTTCTCAAAAACTTTTTGTTTTGAGGCTGAAAATTAAGGAAAGGGGATATTAAGAACAATGAAAAATATATATATATAATAATATTTATATTATTAATATAAATAATTATTATATTCATATATATATTATATATATATAGTATATTATATGTTACTAATATATAGATATATATATAATTAATAATATATTTTGTTGTGTGTTTGTGTGTGGGTGTGCGTGTGTGTGTGGGTGTGTTCTCTAATCTAATTCTGTGAAGAAATGAGAGATGGTTGGATGGGGGTGATATTTATGATAGCTGTTGTTTGAAGAAGTAAATGTAGATAAGATAGAGGTCATGTGGAAGTAGGAGAGTCAACGACAAAATAGGAAATTTGATATGGAAAGTTTGAAGGAAGTATGAATTTAAATATTATATATATATATATAATAATAATAATAGATATATATATACATATATATTATATATATATATAACTATATATATAATATTATAATATATACAAACAATATAATATAATATATATACATATATAAATAAATATATATATAGAATATATAAAGATAGTATAATATATCATAATATATGTATATAATATACTATATTAATAATATTATATATACTATATAATTATATATATTAACAATATAATTATATATAAATTTATAATATTCAAGTATAATATATATATATATATATACATAAAATAGTAATATTAATATATAAATATTATATATATAAATAAATATATAATTATGATTTTATAAATATAGAATATATATATAAGTAATAATATATATATATAAACATGAAAATATTATAATTATATATAGTAATTTTTTTAATATATAATAATAAGATATATATATAAGTATATATATATTATATGAATATAAATATTAATATAATATATATAAAAAAATAATATATAACCATAAAAATATATATAAATAATATAATTAAATAAGAATAATATATATAATATATATATATGATATAATATATATATGCTGGATGGATAGAACGGTTACAGGATGGTAGAGAAAAAGAGTGTAGGAGTTTTGCAATTAAATGCTTGGGACTTAAATGACTTACTCGTGAGTGCTAGTATTACCCCCAGATGAGACAAGTTGTTTACTTTGGTGACTAGTATGAAACTAGTAGGAATAAGAGGATAGATTTGGAGTAGATAAATTCGGACGGTATAGGTGTGAGTAAATGAATAAAACGAATGAACAACCTTGAGAGGATTGGATTGTGAAGATTTGGAAATGAAGAATAATGAAGAGTATTGCGAGATGTTTGATCAGAGGAAGGATCAATGATTCGGTTGGTTGTGAGCGATATAAAAGTTTGGAGGAGTTTGTGGACAACATATAAACATGGAGAACTGAAGAAATAGATGGGGTAAGAAAGGGAATGTCTGAAGAAATTAAATGGGTTTTATATAGGGCGCAGAAGGCGCATATAGGCAGTAATCGGTGTTTTTGGGTAGATTATGTGGATCCGCCGCTGGGTCCCGATAACCCCTACGTTGACCGGAGATAGCCGTACAGGGGGGGAATAATCCGGTTGGCATAGCTCATTACCTTGGGGGATTTTTTTTCTAACTGGGGCATCGAGTCACTTAAGGTGATAGGAGACGGTAGGGTGGGCTTTTCTTATTCTTCGTTCGAACTACGTATTTTCGAAATATACCTTTCTGTTTCCGTGTGAATCTGTCAAAATCAACTTCGCTCTGTGCAGAAAGTAGAAGATGATGTATATAGCCAGAGATGGAATCAGAGAGATGATGATATATAGATATATATATAATGAAATAATCTATTAAGTATAATCTATTTGATAACTAATATAATATTATTTATTAATATTATTATTAACACATTGGTGATTATATAATAACACATTGGTGATTATTAACAATAAATAGGATACTATCAATATATATAATAATATATATATCATGATATATCATAAGATAATATATATATATATATAAGGAATAATATAGCCCCCAGTACCAAACATTGTGGGACACTACTCCACTTTTTTATTATAGTTGCAGTAGTGAAATACTTCTTATTTCTACTATATTAAATTTAAAAATACATTTTTCTCAGTTCGAATGAAAGCAAACTTTCTTATTTTAAATATTTACGAGAAAGATGGAGTAGAGCTTCTCTGACCTCACAGGAATAAGAAATATTTAAACCCTTAAATAGGAAATATTTAATGTCTTTGATTTGATTTGATTTATTTATTTACATATTTATTTGTTTGTCTTACAGAATTTGACTTTGTTAATTCCTTCTGTAATTGTTTTTACTGAGCTTCAAATAGTTTCTGAAAAACAAAGTAAACATTTTATAATGTTCAAAATTTCTCTTTCAGATATCAAAGGTTGTATTTTAATGATATAACAAAGGATATGTTTTTACCTCCTCTTTTATGAGCCTTTGTTCTATTATTCATTTCTTCTATTGATTTTGTTAAATATTTAATAATATTATCGTAAAGATTTAAGCCGAAGCTTTGTTCGTTAGATGGTGTTGAAGGTTTAACTGCCTGTTTTACCATACTTTATTTCCAAATGAAAATATAAGAAAAATCATATCGAGCATTAATGCCATTTTGCAGTTCATGACTCTTTAATATAATTGAACTGTGTTCGATCAGAAATGGGGTTCTTTAACAATGACGTAGAGCTTTTTAAAAGAAAATACCTCGTGTTCTGCTTAAAGTGTCTTCAAATATTTGGTGTTTTCACATATTTTTTTTCAAAGTGTCATTTATAGTGTTTCATGGGAGTACTCAAAATTTAAATCTAAAAATATTGGTCAGGAGATTACTATTTATGATATGTATTGAACTGATTTCACTTATTGTTCTTGTAACTCATTACATTGATGAAACAAATGTCCTGTATTCCTCTTTCTTTGCAGAAGAAGTATACTCCACTTTCATGATCAGTATTTACTTAGAAAATGCAGTTTATTTCTTTGGAGTTACAGTTTTAAGAATCATACACATCAAAAACAGAAACCTTTTACCGATTGTTATAAAACAAATGCAAGAGATCATTTACTACCTTAGAGCAAATGAAACTGTTACAAAAACTTATGTTGCCACTTCGATAATAATTGTAACATTTTTATCTGAAACGTTAGTGCTATGTGTTGCAAATGTTTTTCGTAATACGTTATAAATATCGCATCTGTATCTGTTATATTTATTAATATACAAGCGTCCATCATTCTTTATAGATTAATCTTAATCTTCAAGTTAAGTATTTATCAAGGATTTTCAAACTTTATTTGCGAAAGCATGAAAAGAACATATTAAAGTGTGACTGCACTCGAGAAATTTACTGCGTAACACTTAAAAATTGGAAAATTTTAAAGATTTTCCTCTAATCCGTTTGTAACTATTTTAACTCACTAATTTTATCTTATTTGGTCTATTTTATATTAATTCTTTTTAATGAAATATTTTTAATGGTATTTGGCGGGAAAACTCTCCTAGACCGCATTTTCTTTTATATCATCGTAGTAGGTATCATGGCCGCTTGTATGATTCAATTAGGACCTATACCCAAATGGCAGACAGGAAAATGGGTAGACATCTGTTAAAAAAAAAAATCTGGTTATTTAGAGTTTCTATAACGATTCCAACAAAACTATCCAACTTAACCTAACCTAACCTAACCTAACCTAACCTAACCTAACCTAACCTAACCTACCACCTGTAGCGGGATCCCAACCTAGCCTATAACCTAACTCTAACCTAACCCATAATCAACCAACCCATCTCCCAACTAATCCTAACCCAACCCTGTGAATCCTAATCCAACTAACGAATACGGTGGAGAGCTGTACAGGAAATGCTTTGATGTTATGTCGACCCTTTTTACTGTCTACCTATCTTCCTGTCGACCATTTGACTAGTCCCCAATCATTACAAGAGTAGTTAATCATAACAGGTAAATAGTGTTCTATTTTTGGGTTTAGATATTGTAGAAATCTTCTTTTGTTCTCTCTACTTTGCATGATAGTTGGTGAATTTTGTCTGCTGCAGCTTGTGTGATGTGAGAAATTATTGAAGAGTACCCATTTCTCACCTCCACAGTGAATGGAGAGGTCAGGGATTATATATATATATGATAAGAGAAAATAAAATATGTTTTAATGGCTGTATCTGCATATAGAAATATATTATTATATATATATATATATATATATATATAAAGTATAGTATATGTAATTAAATAGAAATAATATATATGAAAGAGTACATATATATATTTCTGTATATATATATAATAAAGATATATATATATATATATATATATATATATATATATATATATATATATATATATATATATATATTATATATATATAATATAAAATATATATATATATATATATTATATTATATATATATATCTATATATATATATATATATATATATATATATATATATATATATATATATATATTATTATATATATATATTATATATATATATATATAAATATATATATATATATATATATATATATATATATATATATATATATATATATATATATATATATATATATATATATGCCTGCCGATTTACTTTTCCACCACTCACGGCATGATTTTCAAATCATTCAAACATAGGAAAAAGATCAGAGAGAAAAATAAAAAGAATAAATGGAGAAAGTAAGACCCATCCAATCTCAAGCCTAACGCAAATTCCTCCTCCTCAGGTGGGCGTGACGCGGGACTAAGTAGAGAAAGATTAACTCTGGTGAGGAAAATAGAAGAAGGCAGCAGAGCCCATTGAAAACAGATAAAGGCTGGAAGAAGAGTGTACCACACCAGTATGATCCTTGAGTCTCTAATATTCACACAATTTTCATGTGAGAACAAGGCACCTCTTGTGTTACGAGAGGGCGAGCAGTGGTGGAGAATGCGTTAGAAAGTCAGTTCTCTTCTCTTCTCTCTCTCTCTCTCTAAAAATATATATATATATTTGTTTCCATTCATATATATTAATATGTATGATAGTATGGGAATAGTATATAGAAGCATATATATATATATATAGATATATATATATATATACGTTCTTAATAAATAAAACATGTAAATATAAATTTTCCATTGTGTGTAGTTCTCTAATAACTTTTGTTAACTTCCTTTCCTCCTCCTATCACCCATCCCCTGCAGAAAAATACTATAGAAGGCCAATTGTTTCTAAAAGTTGTTTTCTTTGCACAAAGAGTGTGTAGTTGATGTTGTGATTAAAATCCTTTCAGGTTTTCATTGACGGATACTTTTATATCCGAAAATAAATTGGAGTAGCCAAAGTGCGTTTGTGGTCGGTCTATGTCCTGATGTTATAGGGAACCGCAGGCATTTACTCGAAGCAAAGCCCCTGATGCACTGTCACTGTGGACTCATTTGCATTATTCATATAAGTAAAGAACCTGGCTTCAAATATTCGAGTCCTAAGCATTGGAACATTGTCTTAACGTGTAGTGAATAAAATTCTGCTAAAAACCCCAGCATCTGAAGGCAAAGTTTTTCAAAAAATTATAATAATATAATATATCCATAATATGTCTTCTTTATGTACTTCAACTGAAACCAACACCTTCATATTCCTCTTGGTAATCTCCCTAGTTCGTAACAAAGTGAACTGCTTGCAGGAAATTTATTTACCTTCTTTTCTTTGAAGAGTATGCCACAAATATACCGAATGTTGAACGAAAATTTGTAAACTAAATATATTTCTGGTGAGTATTTTTGAAAACTTAAATGCTCGGATCTCTCCTCGTGGTGAAGACACATATACCTTTAAAGGCGATGGAAATTTTTTTGGCTTTTATAAAAAAAAAATAAAAACTATGGAAATTGCCTCTATGAATGCTTCCAATGAATATAATAGTATTTGACCCAATGAGTGTTTAATTCTCTCCTCGACATGAAATCCATTTTTGAAATACCAATATTATTATAGCTTATCACTGGTTTAAATATTTCAGAAATATAGGAAGAGAGCCATGTGGATTCATTAGGTTCATATATAGTACCAATGCCGATCTGATTGCACGGATGCAGAAGTAGACAATCTCATTGAGCTATCTTAAAAAAGAAGCTGAAAACAAAATTTAGAATATGGAATAAACCTGAAATTTGGATATCAGCAAAAGATGAATATCCCTCTTCTGAGAGGTAAAGTTCAGGAACTCTTTGACCCATTTGCGATTTCTTACTATAGTTACATTCGGCAGTCACTTTGATAAAATTGCGTATCGCTTGAATCCGTCGGAAGAACGAGGGTGCGGTTGTGTCCAATCTGGTCCCAAGATTTGAGAAATGGTGATCAACAGGCTCATCCATCCTAATTATTATTAAAGTAATTTACAAACCTTAATTGTAAATGTTCAGGACTTCAAGAGGATCAAATTTATTAAACAGTAACCCTTTGATGAAAAATTTCCCTTATTATAGCCTGTAAAACGCACTTTAGAACTCTTCCTGACATAGTACTTCTAAGTAACCTAATTAACCAAGAGTGTCTTAGAATAGGGAAACGTTTAGAACCACTACTAGATTATTTTAAAACGATGGTCATGCGGTATGTACACACATGTGTGTATGGTATACGTAAAAGATGGGGAGTAAATATTAGTATATATGTAGCAGGTTAAGGGTTATATATATGGTATATATATATATAGAGAAAAAGAGTATATATATATATATATATATATATATATATATATATATATATATATATATATATATATATATATATAAGATAAGAGTATATACATATTTCAAACGGCAACTTTCCAAGAATTAACTACTTTCAAACGCCGTGAATCGGGGCATGTCGGCCCCCCTAGTTACACACAGAATTATCATAATGTAAATGATATAATTTAATAAAAATATCCATTAAGCCATAATTACTAATGTTTTATTGTAATAGTAAGTAATTAGTTAATGATTTTATAAATTCCTTACTGGACAGCCATTAATTAAAAGGAGAATAAATAAAGATAAAGTGTTTCACTTACTTCATTAGACTATATGATAAAGTGTTTAATTTTTTATCCCTGTGTTCTTTGTAAGTAGTCTTTGTTGTTCATAGTTAATAATAGATATTCTTTTCTATTCAAAAGTAGTGTCTTGGGGCTTTTCTATAAAGTTTGACAGTAATAAGAACCAGAATCATTGAATAGCTAGAATAGAAATTATGGAAGTTCTTTTATTGATATGAGCTTTTGAAAAACCTTACTCTTGCTTTTGTTTAAAAGTGTCTTCATGGAGTTTTTCCTTATTCTTTTCATAGCATAAATTTTGTTCATAATGAGGATAAACTTGTGTGTGTAGCAAAACCAAACAGGAAGATTATTGGATTAAGAGATCTCCCTTTCTTTATACTTAAATTGAAATGATTTCGCTGATTGTATTGATACTTCACTACATTTATGAATTCAATTTGGCTTATTCTGATTCTTTCTTCAAATATACAATATTTATAGATTTAGTATTTATCTTGAAAATGCTGCTAATTTTATTGGTGGTGCAGTTTTGGTTTTCACAGCGTGGTAAAAATAAAACGTTTACTGTAAAGCGCTGGGTGGAAAGAAAAGTTCCACCATAAAATTATTGAGCAGGGCTGCAGGTACAACTGTAACAGGTCAAAATTTTTACATCATTGGGCGATCAGTAACAATTGGTAGCTGCCATTCTTATGTGCAGCTTAATATCATGCCTTGGAAATGTTTTTCATAATGTATTATACATAGCATCAGCAAGCATAATCCCTTTATAAATATACACGTAAATATCTGTGTTATAGATTTTATTTAATCTCCAAGCAGTATTTGGTGAAGATCTTCAAACTCCTTACCCAAAATATAACAAAGACTTATTTGATTGTGACCAGCAATGGAAACATATCGCAGTACCTTTAAAAACTGGAAAACTTTAAGAAATTCCATAAATATAAAGTTACTATTTCAACCCATTACTAGTAACATACATAGTCTATTTTAGTTATAAATTCATTTGTAGAAGTTTTTCTATAAAACGTGATGGAGCCCCATCTGTTTTTGAGGGCTTTTTTCTTACAATTTATATTGCCATAATGCCTGTCTCATTCAATTACTTCGTCAAAGAATGTATCTTATTAATCAGGTGCGGATTTTAGTCAAGAACGGTATTACTTACAAATATAAGTGAATGGAAAAGAAAGTTCTCGCATACCAGAAAATACTGTGTTGGTAAATCTCTCACTTTTTTATTCTTCCTATTCTTTCCAGAAAATGTGTAAATGTTGAAATGCAAACATAACTAATCCATCCTTCCAATTGAACGCAGGTCATTAATCATAATTACTTATGGTTATATATATAAGAAGAGGTATATATATATAAAGTACTATATATATATATATATGGTATAGTATATATATATATATAAGAGCAGGTATATAGTATATATATAGTATATATATATGTATATATATATATATATATAAAGAGTATAAAGAGGTTTGGTTTAAAGTGACACCAACACCATCCATATCTCAAAACCACACTAGGTACAAGGAAAAGTGAATACATTGTTGAATCCTCCTAAAAATCCACAGAAAACCAAAAAAAAAAAAAATCATCTCAAAAACTACAATAGCTACAGCAGAAAAAGTATTTTATTTAGAATCCTTGTAAAATTTTAGTTAAAAGCAAAATTTAAAAATAAATAAATAAAATAAATATTGGCTATTCTTTTTAGCAAAAATATAATATATATATATATATATTATTTGTAAAAGGTATTACATTTATAAATGTAGGGGCTCTTTGACATGGGGAACACATAGGTGAGGGCGGAGGAACCCTCCCCACATACCAATACTCCAAAAGAGAGCTTAAAGCTCCCGAGATCCTCCCCGGAGTGGAATTATCCTACCCTGTAGTTCCCGAAAGGTCGCAGAGACCCCGACCTGCCATTTGTGTGGTATATACCTCATGGGTATTCTCAAAAAAGCAAATTTAAGGAAAGTCTATTTATTTTAACGAGTAACCAATAAAAAGTCTCTAATAATTCTTTAATCATATTACTATAATATTAAACAATAATTTTTTACTTCATTTTTTTTTTTTAAATATTTTCCATTTAAAAATTTTACCAGATTGAAAAAAATGTAATCTTTTTCGCTATTGTAGTTTCTCAGATTTTTCTTTTTTTTTTTTTTTTTTTTTTTTTTTTTTTTTTAAACATTTTCCGCACTAACATTGGACCAGCATCCCAGCAATGTATCCTTTTTCCTGTGGCTATTGTAGTTTCCAGAGATATGATCGATGATAGCTGTCGTTTAAACCAATTATCACCATATATATATATATATGGTAAGGCGTTATATATATATATAGAGCAAAGATATGCTATATATATAGGTAACTGACTGCGGGTGTATATATATATATATAATATATGTTAAAAAAAGCTATACATATACACGAGTTTACATATATATATATATATATATATATATATAGGTATATATATCCTAGTGGGCAAGCGCCAGAGGCCTAAATTAATCCCTACCCAGAGTTGGGGGAGGGGGAGTTCCAGAGGCAGATATTAAATTAGCGCCGATGGGCGCCCCAATAAAGATACTTAGTTTGAAAAAAATCAAAGGTAGTTTTAGAAAATAGGTGGAATGTTTCGTGACCTGCTCAGTGGAGTACATGTAAGATTGAGCATATGGCTAAAACTGGGTTAGAAGAGTTTTAGATAGAGAAGCATGACTGTGTAGAAAGGAGACCCGCACTGAACACTTCCAATGAGGTAGATGAGTATGCGACCTGGGGGAAGAAAGTCTAAAGGCAGTGTTCGTTGTAAGAGAGTATAGAGAGAGAGAGAGAGAGAGAGAGAGAGAGAGAGAGAGAGAGAGAGAGAGAGAGAGTAGGTGAGAGAGAGAGAGAGAGAGAGAGAGGCTGTTGAAGATGAAGCTGCACTAAGATTCCACTCCATGAGAGCTAATAGTGGTCCACCCCTGAGCAGGTCGACGTGACACCCATAGGTGAACGACAACCCTTTAGAGTACAAACTGATGAAAACAATAAATTCTGAAAGGTTCTTCTGGCACATCCATAAACATCTTAGAAACATGCTAGAAAGAAAGGTAATATGATCTCCTAAGAGAGAGAGAGAGAGAGAGAGAGAGAGAGAGAGAGAAAGAGAGAGAGAGAGAGAGAGAGAGAGAGAGAGAGAGGAGAAAGAGAGAGAGAGAAGAGGTAAGAGAGAGAGAGAGAGTAAGATATATAGAGAGAGAGAGAGAGAGAGAGAGAGAGAGAGAGAGAGAGAGAGAGAGTGAGAGGGTGGAGAAGTAATGTGATCCCCTCCTCTCAATTAAGGTCAGCCTAGAAAAAGAACAATTCAAGAATTTTATGTTTGAATGAAGGTTTGAGTTCGTTTATTTTCTAAGAATATGTTATAGTTGTGTAGAAGTTACCACAAAGTCAAATAGTAAGATGAAGTGAATGCGCCATAAGGCATTGAAACAATCCATGCTATCAATGCCCAATTGAAATTGAGAGTTGGTCAAAGGTTAGTTGCTCCAAGGTCACCTCCCTGACCCGGGGCTTACTGGTTGTCGTAATGGCTCCTTTCAAATGATACAATAATGAAGGGTGCAGAGTCGTCGGTTAGAAGTGGATTGATGGAGAAGTAAAAAAAGTAGGAATGGGTTGTAATGAAGAAGAGTTGGGGAGAGGACAGAACCCTGAGGAACACCACTATTATTTGACGATGGATTTAACGCTGACCTATCCTACAAGTGTTGTTATGGTAGATCAGCAGGAGAGAAACAATAGAGAGATTATTACAGAGATAATGAATTTTTCCTGAGCATTTAAAGTGAGTAAAGATCAAAGCTTTAGTGCCAGACTCCTACCGAAGGCACTTTGTAAGTCCAAAGCATGGCACACTGAAAAAGATTCTCCCTGAAATGCCGAAGGGAAGTGACCTGTGAATCAGAATGAATGAAGGGAAGAAGCATCTCCAGCAGACTCTTCTTCTGAAAGGCATACTGGTAATCTGGAGATAAGATTGGGAGGAATTGAGATGTTTTCAAATCTTCCCAAGTGATTGGCCCACCTGGAAAATTTAGAAAAGTGACAGAAGCAACTATATAGACGATAGCGTCGAAAAGCCGAGAGGCTGGGCGTTGTTGGTGGATGAAAGAGGTGCAAAAGGGAGTTACTAATAAATAGTTTGGTAAAAGGCAAAGTGAAAGCTAGAGCACAAGATTTGATAAACTTTCTCATAGGAAGAATACCAGCCAGGAACGTAAACCTCTTAGTGCTTAAATTCAGATAGTAGAAAATAATATCACAGAAAGTCCTGTAAATTTGGTGTTTATTAGGCACACAGAGTTGAAGGGAGTTGAGAAGGGAGGAATAATAGTCTGGTAGAAGCCGGAGAGTCGAGTGCTAGAAACCAAAAGGTGAGCTGAAGATATCGCTTTAGCAGCAGATAATATGGTAAGTTTTATCATCTGGAAAGATAGTTGGTAGGGAGGGAAAGAAGATGTGTTAGAGTTGACATTTTTAGCAAAATGCCAGAAATGCCAGGTGCTTTCCGGGCACAACCTTTTGTACAAGTTTGAAATGCAAGTTTGTATCAGGGCTCCGTCAGGTGTCAACTAGTATATTTGAGCAAGTAACTCTGCAACAGGTTTACTGGCTGCTACGGAGGAAATGGTTTAAGTGTCATACGGAGAATAGTAGATTTTCCACGACTCCATGATGATATGTAGCATGTTTAGTATATGGTTTGATTATGCTGGTAATTCGTAATGAAAGCCCCTGTGGCGAATACCACCAGAACAAGCAGAGTTAAAAACCAATATTTGTCAATTTTAGCTGAAGGTAAAGAACAGTGGTATACTTGTGTGCGGATGGTAGATTTGCAAACAGGCGCGATCGACTTCCTTATCAACATCCGGCTTAAACTCTAACTCTCGGTTTGTAAATATCACCTCTCCTAACCTAACCCTAACCTTGTCCTTGTATAGAGACTCAGATGCATGGCAATCATCTCTAATCCTTGTTTAATGTATCCAACTGTCAAATCCTTATGTCATACTTCCGTCTTAATTGTGAGTATAAAAGTTTGCAAACATAAACACTCCTGTAACACGTCTCAGAATCTCTGAATCTCCTAATCTCGATTCTATGGCTATAAAATCTTTCTCCCTTCAATACCAATAATCTTACATGCAGGGTTTGCTACGGTCCTCTAACAGAACAGATTTTCACTCCTTTTTGAATATCTTACTACTTCTCACGACACTGTTATATCTTCTCATCCAAATCTGAGATCCTCTATTTAGCGGATTTCAATGTACACAACACTGAAATGTTGGGGTCCTCTCATTAGGTGGGGAGGAGGCAAAATCATTCAGCATTCTCAACAATCTTGGAGCAAAACTAATTAAAGAACCCACATACATTCCGGATCGTCCCAACCAATCTTGTTAAACACACTTGACCTATGTTTCACCACTAGTCCTTCTCTCTCAAAATACACCACTCTATCGGTAAATCTAATCACAACCTTATATCTCTCAATTTCAATATTTCTCCAACAGCTTCATCCTGCCCAAGTTTTTTTCTTGCACTTTGATCGGGGGTGGGGCCTTGCTTCGCTTCTACGCTAGCTATAATTGGGATGACTGCTTTGACTCTGGCGACGCTTCAGCTTCTGCCGAAAGGTGGAGCTGTAATCGTTGATGACACTAGCGTTCATTCCTTCGACTAAATCTTTCTCTTCATAATCCATGGTTCGCGTGCTTGTTCCCCGGCCATTCAGGCTAGAGACAGGTATCGAGGGCGGAAAAATTCTCGTTCTTCTATCACCTTGCTAATTTTTACCAGCTAGAAATCGTTGTGGTAGTGGATACTTCTTCGCCGAGCAAAGTGGGCTTTCATCAAACGAAAGTGCGCTAACCACTCTTGATTCTCCTACTGATAATTTTTCTGGCCTCTTGCCAAAAATGTAAACATCTCTAACAACTTTTTGTAAATCTGCCTCTCCTCCTCTTATTCGATCTGATGGTTCCGCTACACTCTCCAACTGAGCGCCAATCTCTTCTCGGCCTCCAAGTTTTCTCTACCAACCTTGTACGGATCTTTGGGTATTCCTCCTCCTCCTCCTTCTTCTCTCAGGTGTCCTATGCCTTTGCCTCCCAGAGTAACATTTGATTTGAAAAGTGGGCTCTTGAAATTCCAGAACGCTGCTAGGAAAGTGTGGCCTGCATGGTGGTCTCCCCATGTTTTGAGGGAGTGTGCTTCCATGCTAGCCCCTCCTCTCAAGTCTAACCCTATTCTCTATGTCTCAATACTAACACTTTCCCTCAGTGTTATATAATTTCATGTCCAACCAGGTTCCTGAAGTCTCACTTGATCCTTCTTTAACCATCGCCGCCCCAAGTGCCTCACTTATATTCTTATCTAAGATCTTGCGAACCTTCCAACTCATTTCGGAATCATCTGGAAACTCATTCCTCTTCTTCCCATCGGTCAGCTGGATTTTGGGCGCTCGAGTAATCACTGGGCGTGATATACTTCCTTTCCTATCTTAATACTCCATGGTTTTCCAAATTTTCAGGAACTATGGGGAGATGGTGGTGGCGTACGCTTGACATATCCAAAGCATTTGACTGGGCAGGCTATACCGCGTCACTGCTCCCAAGCCATCTTCCTTCCTCGGGTTTTCTCCTCCTTCTCCTTGCTTACTTGTCTAGTTTTCCTCAAATCGCTCGTAATATCGGCCGTTGCTGACGGGGCTACACCTCTTTTTCTTCTTCATGTCAATTGTGGTGTTCCCTGTGTCTGCATATCTGCACCTTTGCCTTTATTCTTACTTTCATTAATTTATTCTTCCTTCATCCAAAGACATCTAATCCCCCATCCACTTCAGTATGCCGTGGATGATCTGACCCTTCATTCTTCAACTCATTTCACTCTGCTCCTTCTTTTACTTCAAGAGAATTGCCTCTCGTCTTAATTCCGACTTATTCTCGCAAAAGATCTGATAGAATTTCCGTAACCTTGTGAAATTTACCTTTAAAAACCCAACTTCTACAAAATCCCTCTCTAAAACACCTTCCAACCTTCCATCTCTTTCGACGGTTCTCTGTCTCTCCTGTTGACAATATAAACATCCTTGGCTCCAACAAAGATAAACAAAAAGCTGCCTCCGGAACCTCGCCATATAATAAATTGGTTGCTAGGTATCCCAGAGAAACTGGGAATTCTGTTTAGACGGCGAGACTTTTTTTCCTCCTCTTCTCAGTTACTCCAGCCATGCAAGGGTCTCATCATCCTCTGCATGGAGTACGCCTCATAGACTGCTTTGGTTTCACCCGGCTTTTTGACAGGGTGTAAAGTCAAAGGCCAAAAGACTTATACTGTTCCGTACTTCACTTACTTGACCCCATCTTTGTGGCGCGATTTAAAGCCTTCATCTCTTCTATAGGTACTGCAGCAGTGCTCGAGGGGAACCTGTAATCTCAAAATTCACCACCTTACGACGCCCGCGTGCTACTGTGGCGTGGGGTGATGTGTCTGCGCATGAGTTTTGTGTGTGGATATTGCAACCCCCAGGCTAGTTACTGCCGCGGCGCTTCCTTCCGCCACCTCTGTTTTGCAGTGAATTCTTCCATCTTCTGTGTTTCCTGCTGAATTTAATCTCCTCACTTCAAAGCTTGCGCTCCAGCTCATCTGCGTACTGGTGCCAGCGCTGGCACGCTTCTGAGACGCGTGTGTAACACCCCTCCTTGAATAGCTCCGCCCGTGGTGGTGGGATAACTGTATTACAAGAGTTATATATATATATATATATATATATATATATACATATTATTATATATATATTATATATTATTATACATATATATACATATATATATATACATGCATATATATATCTATGTATATTTATATATATATAGTTGTTGTTATTGTTATATTATATATAGTATATATATATATAAAGGTTATATATATTATATTGTTATTGTTGTTATATGTTATTATATATATATATATATATATATACATATATATATAATCATATATATAAAGTAAGTATATATATATATATATATATATATTATATATATTATTATATATAGTATATATATATATATATATATATATATATTATATGCCATATTAGCAGTATATATATATATAAATCTCCAAATACATATATACATATATATAATGTTATATATATAAATATATATATATATATTATATTATAAGATATATATAGAAGAAGTTGGTTATTATAAAGATAAATATATGTTATATATATTATATATTATATAAAGTATATATTATTGTTAATATACATATATTAATACAGATTGACAATATATTACAAATATATTATATATTATGTTATATTATATATATATATATATTATATATATATATATATATATATATACATATATAAATAATATATATGTTATACATATACATATGTGTATATTGCTACATATATACATATTTATATATTATGTATGTTATGTCCCAAAGTAAGTGTACTGATGTAGTATTTAATTATGTATTGGATTTATCTGAAATTACAAGTTTCCTTTCAGAATGAGACCTGGAAACATACTGAAATGGTCCAACAGCTTTTCCGGTCATCTATAAGCCAAACTGGAAAGTGAATCCTTCTCTCCAGCGTACTAGTTTCATGCTGAAAGACTATGCTTTTCTTCCATCCCAAAATGATCCCTTCAACTCATCTCCAACTCAGGAGAAGAAGCCGTGAAACGTACTCTGAGCTGTATTTGCTGTGAAGTGAGATGTGGTGCTGCAGAAAATTCTGTAATTGAGAGCGCAGTGTGAGATGACGTATCGGGAAAACACCCAATCGCCTGCAATGTTCGTTCTGATTCGTCGAACCTGTGTTCAGGTAAAGCTCGTTCCAAGATATCTTGTAAAAGATGTGATTGACACCATCTGTCCTGAGGTACAAATTCCTTTGTGCTCAATACCACGGCTGCGAGAAAAAGATGGCCAATCATTGTTTTCACTCTGACTGCATGTGCTTTCCGACGAGGAGAATTTTAAAGCATCTCAAGACTTTCTTGACAAGCTTCGTTTCAGGGTCGCACTCAAAAACCCATGATTCACCGCTTGTTATAATTTTTTATCCAAAAAAATTGTGCTCCAATTTCAAATCTTTCAAGTAAATCTTGACAAATTTGACCCTGTTCGCTTTCTGCCCACAGACAAGTCTTTTGGCACTAGTTTTGCACAAATTTTTCTGCATGTCTCAAAAATGTTCAAAATTCTATGAACTGCATATTTATCCAAACCAGTTTCTTCTGCAAACACTACTCTGACATTGAACAGGCGGTCTCTCTCCAAGTAATAAATTTTTTCAACAACTTCCACATTTTTATCGTTTGTTGACGAGATTGGTCTTCCTCAACGAGGCGTCGTCTTCAACATTTTCTCGGCCCTTTTGAAAGCTTTGTGCCACTTAAAAATTATAGTTCTCGATAGAGTGGTATCCCCATAAGTTTCGTTTATAGAAAAGCAAAATGTCTCAGTGGCAGACTTGTTATGTTTCATACAGAATTTGATAAGCGTACTGCAATATTTACCCGCATCGCAAAAACGAAACGAGGATAGAAAACACGCCCATGTGCACAGAAAGATAGTGAAAACGTAACGAGGTTAGAACACACGCCCATACATAAAACATGTAGCGCAAGACTGACTTTTTATAAATTATTAAAACTGGTATGGAGTGGTGATATGTAGCCTATGTAACTAGCTACCCACTCGTATGCGTCACGGAGGAGCTACATTACTCAGTCATTCATGGAATATTCAGTAAACTTACTTTGGGATATATGTAGTTATATATATATATATATAGTTAGGCGGGGTAAAAAATTATATATGGTTATATGATATATATACATATATATATAGTATATATAGTATAATATATATATATATTGTTATTATATATATAACATACTATATATTTAGTATATATATATATATATTATTATATATTAGTTATTATTGTTATAATATATATATATATATATATATATAAGGTTATTATGCATATATATTATATATATATATGTTATTATATATATTACATATATATTATTATATATTATATTATTATACTATATATTAGTTATTATTGCTACATATACAGCAGCAAAGAGCTAAATATATTATATATATTATTATTAAGATATATATATATATATATATAAATATTATTAATTATTACATATATATATACATATATATATGTATATAGAGGTGTATGTATATACATATATATATAATATTATTATTGTGTTACACATATATAGGCATATATGGTATGTTATATAATATAGCAGTATATATATGTTATATGCATAAGGCGCGTTATTATATTACATATTGGTTATATATGCATAAGATAGTTATACATATATATATATACATATGCCTACAAGAAGTATTGTTATTCCGCCGGTTGCCAAAACCCAGTTTGTAGTTAGATTTATTGGTGCATTTAAACCTTATGATAAACATTTTTTAATTTAATTATTCATCTAAAAACACCTGTTGACACTCAGATAGCCTGCTCTGAATCTCTTTAAATAAAACTGACAATATCTTAAAACTCGCAGCGGATAGTAGTGCCTGATGTTCGGCGGTTCTCATCGGTTGCTGTTTGACTCTGTTAGCCGTTTATGACTCCACCATTTTTTATCCGTTAACAGGATATTATTAATTATTATTTGAACAAGCGCGCGTAAACAGGCACAGAAAAGCTTATCTGAATGTTATTTGTCGCAATTTTTTAAGTGTTTTTTGAAATAAAAATAAATTAAAGAAATATTTTATCATAAGGGGGTTTAATTGTACTATATATATATATATGCAGGTTACAGCAGCAGAGTGGTATATATATATATATAGTATAGTTATATATATATATATATATATATATATATATATATATATATATATATATATATATATATATATATATATGTATATATATAATGTTATATATTTAGTATGTTATTGTTAGGTAAATTCCTACAAATAAAGAGGAAAATGTGTCATT
Organism: Trachelipus rathkii; assembly: GCA_015478945.1. Taxonomy (NCBI): domain Eukaryota; kingdom Metazoa; phylum Arthropoda; class Malacostraca; order Isopoda; family Trachelipodidae; genus Trachelipus; species Trachelipus rathkii. The sequence continues at coordinate 51,729 of JABUQX010052075.1, forward strand.
TTTGCCCATTCCAAATATAATTTCAACCTGATTCTGCCTATCCACCTAAACATCGCGTTCCCACTCCTGCCCGGCCGGTTCCGGGTCTGCAGCATTGCTTTATGGTCTAGTAAAAGTTTTACATTGTTAAACCCAAGTTTTATGCCTGGGCGGTAATTTGATAAAATTACAATGTAAATATACAACATTACCTGGTCTTGTTTCTTACCAATCCTGTTCGTCATAATTGTTATTGTTTCATACGGGAACAATTTTTTATGAGCTTAAAACTAATAATGAGTTGAATTGTTCTGATTCCCCTTGAAAGCAGAATTACCTCAAAACATGCTGTGGATGCGGTGCTCTTTGCTTGTGGGGTGGTTCAAACACATACCTAATTAACAACAATAAATTATAATATTATTAATAATAATGATAATAATAATAATAATAATACACACACACACAGAAGACACACACACACACATAATAATAATAATAATAATAATAATAATAATAATAATAATAATAATAATATAATAGTTAGTATAATTGAAATAGTTGTAATAATTGCACTTTACATTTGCTAATAATAAATAATATAAATCTTAGTAATCGTAATAAATAATAATACTAATAATAATAATAATACCATTAAGAATAATAACAAGAGGATGAAATCGGAATCGATGGCTATGGTGCACGTGCAGGCGGCGTGGTGCGGCTGAGGAGCTGTGTAACCCTGGTCTGGGCAGGTGAAGTTTTCCAGCCGATGGGGAGTACCAAATGCTTTATCAAATGAAAATACATACCTAATTAACAAATAAACAAGGCAAAATAATAAAAATAAAAGCAAAAATTAGCTTAATAATAATAATAATAATAATAATAATAATAATAGTAATAATAATAAGCATAAATTAATACTAATAATAATAATAATAATAATAATAATAATAATAATAATAATAATAATAATAATAATAATAATAATAATAATAATAATAATAATAATAATAATAATAATAATAATAATAATAATAGTACAGACAGACACACACACACACACACACACACACACACACACACATAATAATATAAATAACACAATAATAATAATAAAAAGATTAGTAAATAAAATAAATAAATAAAAATAATAAAAAATAATTAAAAATAAAAATAAAGTAAAATATTAATAGAAATGAATAAAATAAAAATAAAAATAAAAATATATAAAATTATAATAATAATAAAACATAATTACACCTTTCAAAAGGGTTATAACCATCAAACTGACAGCTTAAATTCGCTCTATTTGTATATATATATATATATATATATATATATATATAATATAAGGAGTACAAAAATTTAAAGTTATTTATAAGAAAGAGCAGCATATAGTATAGCAGCATATATGTTGCTGTTGCTACAAGTGTTGTTATGTATAAGGCAGCATATATATAGCAGAGCAGGAGTGAGTATATATATAAAGAGTATATATATATATATAATATGTATAAGTATATATATAAGGAGGAGCTACAAATTACTTCTTTCTTGAATTGGAAAATTTTTAATATTAAATACGAACAAAAACAAAAGAAGAATAAAAATGATAAAATGGGGGGAAAGATGATTGTAACGACGAACTTGAACCATATGAAGAAAATTTTTAAAAATTTTAGTTAACTTGATACCAAGGGGCTGAAAACCCCTCTGCTTATATTTTCCTTTCTTTGAATGGTGGTGCATATTTGAAAATGTCTATCACCTACCATCACCAATCTTGCACAGCTTAAGTGGATATGGTGATATGTATAAATAAATAAATAATAAATAAAACAGAATTTTAGCGAGAGCTAGACCCATTACTACTGTTGTGAATATGGCATCATGGGACATATCGCCGATTCTATAGAGGTGATTCTTCTCAGAATCATCGGTACCCTCGCAAAGTCATGTCAGTATAATCATATATATTTTTCACTCACGTTCATGGGTGTTTTTTTAGGGTATCGTTTTGTCATCCCAGATCTCGCCCTCTCCCCTATTGATTTTTATAAAGGGATCAAAATTTGTAGTATCTCAAACGTGGGGTGAAGAGCCTCTTTTTTTCTCAGATACGTTAGTTAGTTATTTTTTAAGTTTATGGCATGTGTAGTTTAGTTTAGTTCATGTTCTTTATTGGCCTTTTTTTTTTTAACTTGTTAGCGCCTTTTTTCGTTGCGTTCCGCTATTTTGTTTTATAAATCGTCTTGTTAATCTTCTTTGTCATAATTTTCAATCGTCGTCGTCGCCATCGTCGTGTGCGTTTTTCCTAATTCCGCAGTCGTTGGTTACGGTAATCGCCAAATTGGTCTGCATGACTGAATCGCGCCTGCAGAGCGTTTAGTTAATCAAAAGGCAGCGTCGGTGCAAAGAACCAGCAAAGAAACCATTAAAATAGATTGAAAGCCATATATCTTTGTCATAGCTCACATAGAGTAGCAAAACACCTTTTTTACTTTTCATTCTTCTTTCATGTCTATTTCAGTTTTTAATGTATTTTATTAATAAAATTTCATTTGAAACATATACTTTACATACCTTAAAACAGTAAAACAATATCGCATTTGTATAGCAACAGTGTGTATAATATGTTTTTACCAAGCTTATTTCGTTTTTTAGGTCTCGTAGCCCAGTAACTTTTAGTTGCTCATACACTTACATAATTCCTAAAGTAGTAAAACAATATCGCATATGCAGTAAAACAATATGAATTATGTATTGGTTATTATTACACACGCATTGTTACCCATTTATCGGGATGCACACACACATCGATACAATAATGGCTTAACACACATTATAAGCCACGTTTTGTCAAATGCTTTACGTCTTGTTGAGCTTTAGGGAAGTGCACATAAAATACGTCGATTAATCCGAATGTTCGATATAACAAAAAATAATAATTTTGTAAAGCAAATTGTTTTTTAAAATTCATTGTATAATAAAGCATATCATTTTTCTTAATAAAGTATCGATTAATCGTTAGATTAATAAATCACTCCCCTAAGTCCGTTAACTCTTTATCTCAAGTGTTTCGTTAATTAACTAAACAATGTATCACAGACATACGTAATCAAGTACAAACATCATATATCTCCTTCTCCAACTTCACCTGATACAACTTTTAAATCCTCGTTTTCCTATTAAATACAACAATAAATAAAATAAATAAGGGCGATAAAATAATTTATTATTTACATTTTATTATTATGAATATTACAGATAGGAATCATTGCATATAT
>JABUQX010052075.1:67500-86687 GCA_015478945.1 Trachelipus rathkii
TTTTGCTTACCTTCCTTTTTTTTGAAAGCAAAGTGAAATATTGCATGGCCTAATAATAACTCAAACTCAAGCAAAAATAAGTTTTCGAAGATATTGATTTAATTAGTTTTTGAAAGGTGTAATAGCACAATTTAAGAATTAAAAAAATATTCTTTAAAATATATGAATTTTGACTCTTCTGATATTTATAAGATTAATCAGTCATAAGGTCCATATACACATTTTTTTTCTTTTAGGATCTTATGTCAAATTAGACTTTATAAAAAGCTATAAAATTGTTTAAATTTTTTTTGAAATTGTTTGGTAAAAATGCCAATTTATTATATAAAGTATAGTAGATAATGCAATAACTCATGCTGCATATTGGCGACATTTGGCAATTTGTTCATCATTTAGACTCATTCTTAATTAATTCAATAATTTGTTTATATTTTATTGTTTGACAATTGAAATTCATTTTTGTTATTGTTTATATAGTTATTATTATGGTTTATCTATCAAGCCGATCAGATCAAGCGATACGTTTTTAGAACGTATCAACAGACGTTTTCCGTGACCAGCTTACCCTTCGTCCAAAACATATGATGACGGGTGTCAAACAGGGTTCAAACGTCCCAAAAATGAGATTCCCGTGGTGACTTTCCCGAACGCACGAATCCCGGTGGCCCCAGCGGGAGGCCTTTGTATGGTTTCAAATGAGGTCAAAAAGACGTACCTTAGCATTGAGCGTGTTAGAGATATCGTATTCACTTCAAATTTGGTATCAACTCTTTATACGAATCAATCTCGTTGTAATCACTGCTTCATGCCGCTACGTCCAAGAGGAAAGGGGGGGGGGTGCTGGTGAGCGAATTGAAGAGAATGAATGAAATAGAAAGCCTATGTTAAATTAAATGTCGGAGCATATGGGTCGGAGCCGAAGTAGGAGCTGCTGGAGGCGGAGCCAGACTGGAATTCTGGCTCCATCCACATATTAAGACAAATGAAGTGTCTTTACCTATGTTTTCAATGGTGTAGAACTTATTTTTGTGGGTTTCAGAAACCCCAGATGAGTTTGAAGACTCCCATGGAGGGGGCTCACCCTTGAAAAAAGCAGAAAACACAGAAGACGGAGGAAAAAGAAGAAGAAGAAGGAAAAAAAAGAAGAAGGAAAAAGTATGTCTCAAATGACGGACCAAATGAGTCACTGCAGGTATTACTACCGGTATCGATACGGAGCCGGTGCGGGGCCGATTTAGTAAGTTTATACGAAACCCCATAATATTGGTGTCTTATATATATGTTTTCAATCACGAAGGACATGAATAACATAGTTTCAGTGTTCTCAAAGGAGTCGAAGGTCTTCATTTGAGAGGGATCCGAACCCCAAAAAGGGGTTTTATCCTTAAAATAAAATTTTAAAAGGCTATAAGTTATTAAATACACACACACACACACACACACACATATATATATATATATATATATATATATATATATATATATATATATATACATATATATATATATATATATATATATATATATATATATATATATATATATATATATATAAATATATATATATATATATATATATATATATATATATATATATATATATATATATATATATAGTATGAAAGATATATATATATATATATATATATATATATATATATATATATATTATTAAATATATATATATATATATATATATTTATATATATATATATATATATATATATATATATATATATATATATATATATATATATATATATATATATATATAATATTATATATATATATATTATATATATATATATATATATATATATATATTATATATATATATATATATATATATATATACATATATATATATATATATATATATATATATATATATATATATATATATATAAAACCATACCCACTAACGAACCCTAAGAGACACACTCTTACTCGATCATTATGGCTACCAAATGCTGCACAAAATATGAAACTCAACACAATTATGCACCTCGGACTAAGAAAATATTATTCTACATTTATAGTTTTATTTTTACTTTGTTAAAAAGTTTGTAAAACATTTTGTTTTTAATTAAGTTTCAAAAAATTCTATTAAAAACATGTACTTTACGGACCCAAAAGCAGTAAAGCAGTAGCGCGAGCATCTAAACATCCACCTACACCCCTCACCAATCCAGGTCGTGCTCTATTGACTTACTGCTTTACATATCGTTTTACTGTTTTAAGCCATATTTTTGGCATTTATTAAGTGTAAACATAACAAAAATAAGTTCTATGCACGAGCATGACATATAATTTATTAAAAACATTCTATACTTTTACTAAATCTTTTTATTCTTTTAATGTTTATAACAAAAATACCAATTATTCACTTACATTTATATTTTTCATTCAACGTTAACACATAGAATAAGTTCCTTTGTACGATTACAACATAAATTTTTGTCTTTTAGCGTATCTAACATACTTTACGTATGAATAAATTGGTAACATTAACAAATTCATTGCTTAATATCTGTAAATAGCTAACATCACCTTACAAAACTTAAACTAAAGTTGTAAGAAATTCTATTAAAAACATGTACTTTACGGACCCTAAGGCAGTGAAGCAGTAGCTCAAGCATCTAGATACCTATCTATACCCTTGCCAATCCATGTCTTGATCTATTGACTTACTGCTTTACATATCGTTTTACTGCTTTACGCCATATTTTTGGCATGTATTAAGTGTAGGCATAACAAAAATAAGTTCTATACACGAACATGACATATAATTTATTAAAAACATTCTATGCTTTTACTAAATCTTTTTTATTCTTTTAATGTTTATAACAAAAATACCAATTATTCACTTACATTTATATTTTTCATTCAACGTTAACACATAGAATAAGTTCTCTTGTACGATTACAACATAAATTTTTATTTTTTAGCTTATCAAACATACTTTACGTATGAATAAATTGGTGACATTAAAAAAAATCAATGCTTAATATTTGTAAATAGCTAACTTCACCTTACAAAACTTAAATCATTTCTACTTATCCAACATTTCTCTAACAAATCAATGTTAATTTTACGTTTTAATAGTAACATTTAACAAAACGTAATAAAAATTTAACATAGCCTAACATAACTATCACACTGAACACCTAAGTTGTAGCATAAGTTTACTTTAAAAACAAAGCGATGTTGCCAAATCTTCGGTGCAACCGCTATACCAAAATTTCAATAGATTAAAATAAAACTACGAACAAGGATGTGCTATTATATATCCAAATAACATACCAAAACCATGTCTAACCTAATAACGTAACTTAACACATCGTAACTAACATATGAATCTATAAATAATTACCAATGTCTCTCAAGGACCTAACTAACATTAAACAGCAAAAACTTAACCTAAGCCTGCATTTCTAGCACATTATCACCAGATAACACAGTATTATCTTACAAAATTTATCATTTTCTAACAAAGTTAGTACAACCTAACAGATCTATACACCCTGAATTGAGAATAAATGCTCGAATTTACATTATGTCCAACCTATCAAAGACAAGGTATTTTACACATTTACATTTTCCATTTACATTAAATAACAAATTTAACTTAAGTAAAGTTACGTACCCATACCAAAGTAGGACATAGTTCTGATCATTTCCTTCAAAGATGCCTCATACGCCCTAACAAACTAACCTATCTAACAATACTAGGGCTAATCGAACTTACTAATGCCACTATGTTACTTAAACATATCGTACTCATACCAACTTAGTACATAGCTCTGGTTATTCCCTTTCGAAAAGACTTGCATACCCCTAACAAACTATCATACCTACCAATACTACGGTTAACCCAACTGTGTTACCCAAAGGTCTTCTCCTTCACCCTTCTCTCGGTGAAAGAGGTATTCCTTTAGGTACTTTATTAAATAGTGAAAATTAATTTAGTAACATAACAAAGTTTTAACATCTGTAAAACTAATTTCATATCACCTAAACTAAAACATTATGCACAAAACGAAGCTAGCAAACATTAAGAACGAATAAGCAGTTAACATAACCATAGCTAACAGCTTAAGAACAGTAATGTAACCAATATCACCTACAAAAGTCAACCTAACCTTACTAGTCAATCACATCAATGCTAATTTTCACTAACATAGCTGTATTTATCAGAACTTAGAAAAAATTTATTATAATCTAAACAAAATATCACACAAGCCAACGAATAAACTGTAATCATTAGCAAACCTACCTTTGGGTCTTCGGCAAATAGACTATCATCACCCAAACAATACTCAACCTAGCCTTGTCTTTCATTCATATCTATACTATATCAAGGTTAATATAGCATTAACATTGTAATATTTAGCAAACACACAACAAAAATTTAGCATAACCTAACCTAGCTTTTGCACTAACCAACGAATAAATGCTAACTTAACAAATACTTGTTCCTAGGCTCCCTCGGTTAGTGTTCCATACAACAACGCCTTTGCATTTCAATAAGCTATGCAAAACACATAAAAAGACGATTTAAATATCGATTTGGAGGCAAAAGACCACGATAAATCGTTTGGAATCATCAGAAATGGTTTACCGATCATCTTAAGCCTTCCAGGAAAAACCCTTTCAGGGTTAACCCCTTTAAATTCAGGTTAAAAATCCAGAAAAAGGTCTTCCAGACCTCAAAACGTTCCTCATCACCTTAAACCATACTTTGATACATGGTCAAAATTATGGGAAAATCCACCAACTGCAGATGACTTGATTTCCTGCCGGTTTGGAAATCCTCACCCTGGATCCCTCAATCCTAGAAATTATCTTATGTCACTGACCAGGAAAAATCCCCAAGTTTCTCCTGGAGTTTGGGTTTTAATCAATTCAGCTGCTGAAATGATTGAAGCTGTGGAAAAAGCCCAGAAAGAACTAAAAAGAGCCGGAAATGCTGGTGGCAAAAAATGTTAATAGAGCCATAAAAATGACATAGGTTGCCAGATTTGGTAACATATGGAATCTGTCAGTTTTGTTTGTCGATAGTGCACTTACTACTGAGGGAGTAGTGAGCCACCAAGTGTGTATAATATATATATATATATATATATATATATATATATATATATATATATATATATATATTTATATATATATATATATATATATATATATATATATATATATATATATATATATATTATTTATGTTAGTATATATATATATATATATATATATATATATATATATATATATATTATTATTATATTGCTGTTATATATATATATACATATATATATACATATATATATATATATATATATATAGTAAATATATATATATATATATATATATATATATATATATATATATATATATATATATATAATATATATATATATATATATATATATATATATTACAATAAAAATAAAAAAAAATAAAATAGGTGACCAAAAAGTTTGATTGCTCCTTAAATTTAAAAACAAATTCATGATTTTGTGTAAGATAGGCGGAGTTTCAAACAATATGGGCGGAGTTTCACGCAATATTGGTATTGAAGGGCGGGTCTAATACACTACCAAATTTGCTGTTTCCTCAATATGTCATTAATAACTTAACTTGAGAAAATTTGACTTTTGGAGATATATATCGTAGGCATTAGGATTGGTGGGTGGCTGGTACGCTAATTTTGGTGCGGTGCGGTGCGGTGCGGTGCGGTGCGGTGCGATGCTGCACACAATTCCAATGTCCCATCGCAGTTCGGTGCGGAAGATTCCTGTGCTCGGGCAGCCCTAGTAATAACCATAACTGCTCGTATTGTCACGAATAACCTTGCTCATATTTTCCAAACTTTTCGTTTGAAAATAATATTATCCCCAACCGTAATGTTTGAATGAAACTAAAACAAACCTTTCAAATCAAATGGTTATAACTTTATTTTTGTTATATTAATAATTAGCAACTTTTATCAATAAATCTAAATTTTGCCAAAAAATAATTACGCTTAAATTTAAAAAGAAAAAGAAAAAAAATGCAACACATGGAAAACATAACATTGAAACGTTGTTGCTCAGTATAGAACAAATCCAGGCTCATAAAACGTTACGAGAGCATTACAAGCATATATATATATATATATATATATATATATATATATATATATATATATATATATATATATATATATATTATATATATATATATATATATATAAGCATATATATATATATATATTGCCTGAAATTCGTAATGGTTTGATTGGTAATATTTTGTCTACTTGGAGGGACTGCAGAATACCTACCCATCGTTGATAAAGTCAGAGCTCGAAAATGAAAAAATATATCGTTGCGAACGGCATCTCCTGACAACAATGTAAGGATACCAACCCTCAGACAATGTAGAAATACCAACCCTAATATCATGTAGGGATACCAATCCTCGACAATGAAGGGATACCAACCTTTAAGTAATGCAGAGGTACCAATACTCAGAAACGAAAATAAAAACTTACTTCGACAATATATATATGTAGTACTCCATTATAACTTTGTAAAAAATTTAATTTATGTTCGTACTTATGCTAAGATTTGCGCAAGCAAAATTTTAGCATAAGTCGAAATGAAACAATATATAAACCCGTCCTGTTGAGATACTCATCAGTCAGATTAAAGCAATTATTAAGAATCAGAAGAAATCAATATCACTGAAGATACTCTCTCCAGAACTCCTCCAAACTTCAAACACAACTTTCGGCAAGGGAGGTAAATTTAAGAAAAGGCTGCGACTCCGAATTTCGATCACAAAATTTCGCTAAAACGAAGAGTCAGAGGCAAGGTGGTAAACGCGCTGGAAAAGTCTGTGACTACCAATAACCTACGAGAAGAGAGAGTATCTCAACAGAAGGGACTTTTGTTATTTTTATACTTTCATTGCATATTTTATTATGTTGAATAAAAACATCATTTCAAATATGGAATTTTAAATTACCATCCTCTTATATAGGGTGCTTGCTCATAAGAGAAGCACCATTTTAGCAAGTTCGTGCCATATATAATTGGTGAACCCGGAAAAGAACACCCAGAACTTCTATCAACGCCTTCTAAAAAAAACAAACAAAATGAAGAAAAAGAAAAAACTACAATAACACAAAATAAAAATCAGAAACTCGGAGAAAATGACTCAAGCAAACGAACATTATCATTACGAACTTCAATTTTCATTTCTAATTTTGGATTATGGTCTTCACCTTTTCACCACTATCACAGTTCGAGGGTTCATCGCTAGACATAGCAAACTTCCTTTTGGGCATGGATTTCTTTCATCACTCAAGTTTGGATTATGGGCAGAAACTCATTTTTGGATTCCACTACGAACTCTGATTCCTTTTCGAATTCTAAATGGTTCTGTGACGGCTCCCTTTTATGTATGAAGAAATTTTTCAAATAAAGGATTTAAATTTCAAGCAACTTCGCCTCTACATATGTAACTTCCTTTACGGTATGGATTTCTTTCATCATTTTAAGTTTGGATTATGGGCAGAAATTCATTTTTGGATTCCACTACGAACTTTGATTCCTTTTCGAATTCTAAATGGTTCTGTGACCTCTCCCTTTTATATATGAAGAAATTTTTCAAATAAAGGACCCAATCTCTCAAGCAACTTCTGTCTCTCTACATTAGCGTCACAATGTTTCTCCTCGTAATCACAGCTTTGAAAATCCATTTGTATGTGCGCATTGATCAAATCAATACATTAGAAACGCCTTATACTGGACCTTTCCTTGGATTCGACGTTCGATCGATGTGGCCTATTTAACTTGTGAATAATTCAATTGTTTCATGTCAATAATTATGTATGAACATTTTTTGTATTTTTATGCATTTAAATTTGTATGCTTGTTTATATCTAACGGATATAACCAAATATGCTTGTGTTTAAATACACCTTTCATTTTCTGTATATATAACATTATTGTATTTTTATATATTCAAATATTTGTATATGTTTAGATCATGCAACCAGTTATGCTCGTATTTGAAAATTCTTTACTTTGCCTTCAAATGTTTGTATGTCTACTTATGTCTTTGGACATAATTAGACATGCTTGCATTTGAAAGTACTTTAACTTTATGTATTTTAGTTATTATTTTTACCTCATTGATATGTCTTATATGTTTGTGCGCATTGTTAAATGTCCACAAATATGTATACATTCGAATGAAGGTTAATTTTTATATCTTGTATAATTATTATAACATACTTTCTCACTCCGTTTTAACGCGAGAAGTATGTAGTACTCCATTATAACTTTGTAAAAATTTTTTTATGTTCGTACTTATGCTAAGATTTGCGCAAGCAAAATTTTTAGCATAAGTCGAAATGAAACAATATATAAATCCGTCCTGTTGAGATACTCTTGAGTCAGATTAAAGCAATTATTAAGAATCAGAAGAAAATCTCACAGAAGATACTCTCTCCAGAACTCCTCCAAACTTCAAACACAACTTTCGGCAAGGAAGGTAAATTTAAGAAAAGGCCGCGACTTCGAATCTCGACCGCAAGATTTCTCTAAAGAAGTAAGGCAAGGGAGGTAAACGTGCTGGAAAAGTCTGTGACACCAATTAGCCTACGAAGAGAGAGTATCTCAACAGAAGGGACTTTTGTTACTTTTATACTTTCATTGCATATTTTACTTATGTTGAATAGAAACATCATTTCAAATATGGATTTCTAAATTACCATCCTCTTATATAGGGTGCTTGCTCACAAAAAGAAGCCACCAATCTAGCAAGTCGTACCCTATATATATATATATATATATATATATATATATATATATATATATATATATATATATATATATATATATATATATATATATATATATATATATATATATATATATATATATATATATATATATATATATATATATATATATATATCCTATATATATATATATATATATATATATATATATATATATATATATGTATATTAGTGATGGACCGGATGTCAAAATTTGACTGTTTGGCGGATGCGGATGCGGATCTTAAAGAGGGTGAGGATGCAGATGCGGATGCGGATCTTAAAGTAGATGAGGATGTGGATGCGGATGTTTACTCTTTGAAGTTTTAATTAAAAATTATATATATATATATATATATATATATATAGTTATACAGTTATATATATATATATATATATATATATATATATGTAAAAATAAATATATATATATATATAAATATATATATATATATATATATATATATATATATATATATATATATATATATATATATATATATATATATATATGTTAAGTTGTTAAATATATATATAAATATAGATATGTTTTTTACAGAATAGATATATATATATATATATATATATATATATATATATATATATATATATATATATATATATTATATAAGTATATAGTTACAGTTGTCGCCACCGCTCACGGGCAAAGCCCTATTCAAGGAGGGGGTGTTAAACTCAACAAAAATTCAACTAATGCCAAATTGGGCAGAGGAGCACAGACGCGGGATTTAAAGTGAGGTAGATTAAATTGAGTAGGAAACACATAAGATGAAAGAGAATTCCACAGAACAGAGGTGGCAGAAAAGAAGAGGCAACCAGCGAATCCAAGTCTGAGCGCGATATCAGCACAAAACCTCATAAAAAGCCGACAATAACACCCTTGCTACGAGGGCGTCTTAAAGGTGGTGACACGCGTGTACAAAGTTCCCTCGAACACTTGCCGCTACGGTACCTATAGAAAAGAGATAAAGCATCGACATCACGCCGCAAAGATAGAGGGATAAGTGAACAAGAAAGTGCAGGACAGTTTATAAGCACTAGACGCTATCCAAAAGCCGGGTGGAAACCTGAGCCCCCCCCCAGATATGAGAGCAGTACTCCACAAGGGCGCACAGCGAGACCCTTGCATAACTGAGACCAGAAGAGGAAAAAGCCCGCAGTCTATACAGAACTCCCCAGTTTTCTTTGAGGCTGTGGCAACCATTGTGATGTGAGGCTTCCAAGACATTTTTTTGTTTATCTTAAGGCCAAGGATGTTTATATTGTCAACAGGAGAGCCGAGAGAACCGTCCAAAGAGATAGGAAAGTTAGAAGGTTACTTAGAAAGGGAGATTTGTAGAAGTTGTTTTAAATAATTTAAATTTCACAAGGTTGAGACGACTTCACCCGAAATTCTTTCCAGATCAGCGAGAATGGAATCGGGAAGATTAAGACGAGAGGTAATTCTAGAAAAAGAAGGAGCAGAATTGAAATGAGTTGAAGAATGAAGGGTCGAGTCATCGGTGCATATGAGTGGATAGAGTTAGATGTGCAGACGAGAAGATCACATGAAAAGCAAGAATAAAGTAGGAGATAAGACAGAACCCCGAGGAACACCACTATTTTTTTACAGAAAAAGAAGAAGAAGTCGTCCCATCAACAGCAGCCGATATTGAGCGATTGAAAGAAAACTAGACATGGGTAAGCAAAGAGAAGGAGGAAACCAAAGGAGGGGAGCTTGGAGAGGTAGTGACGCGTGCCATACCCCGTCAAATGCTTTGATATGTCAAGCGCCACCACGCGAGTCTCCCCGTAATTTCTAAGGGCGGAAAACCATAAATCTGTAAGAGAGAGTATATCACCAGTAGACCTCGAGCGCTGAAAGCCGTACTGGCGATCGGAAAGAAGGGAATGAGATTCAGATGGTCTAAGAAAATGAGAGTTGAGAAAGGTTTCAAAGATCTTGTAGATAGAATACAAGTTAGATCTATAGGGCGATAGTTAGAATTAATCATATATACATATATTATTTCATATATATTATTATTATATTAGTTACATATACATATATGTTGAGTTATATATATATATTATTACATATTATATATATTATTATTATATATATATATATACATATATTATTATATATATTATTATATATATATATATATATATTATTATATATATATATATTATATATTTTATATATATATATATATATATATAGTTATATATATTATTATTATATATATATATTATATATATATATATATATATATTATATATATATATATATATATATTATTATTATTATTATTATATATATATATATATATATATAATTTATATATATTTATTATTATATATATATAATTTATATTATATTATTATTATATATATATATATATATTATTACATATATACATACATATATATTATATATATATATATATATATATATATATATATATTATATTATTATATATTATATATGAAAGCGATTCATATTATTGCTATTGTTATTGAAGGAAGTATATATATGTGGTTGCTACTAAGGCTGGTTGCTGGCGTTGGTTGTTATATTATGCTGTTATTACTATATTATTGGCTATATACTATATTACATAGCGATGAATAAGACATGACACGATTATATATATATATACATATTATATATATATTAGCTGGCTATTGCCATATATATATATATGAAGATATTATATGTGTTGGCATATTATTATTATTATACATATATATATACATATATATTATTATTATATATTATATTATTATTATTATTATATTATTATTGAAGGATAACAATATATATATATATGATATTTATATATATATATATTATATTATTATTATTATTATTATTATATATATTATTATTATTGATATATATTTATATATTATTATATATATATATATATATATATATTATATATATATATATATATATATATTATAATAATATATATAATATATATATTATTAGTTAGTTACTATATATATATATATTATTATTATTACATATATATTATATATAAAGAAGATACATATTATATATATACATATTATATATTATTAATATTATATAGTAATATATATATATATATATATATATATAGTGTATATATATAGTATATATATATATATATATATATATATATATATATATATATATATATATATATATATATATATATATATATATATATATATATATATATATATATATATATATATATATATATACAGAAATCGAAATTCAAAATTACAACTATTCCCATAAACTCCCATGATAAAGATGCCAAATAATATTTATTTTATATGCATTTAATCAAATGTAAAAAACATCCTCAACATCCTCATTTTTCAAAAGAGGATGCGGAGGCAGATGCGGATGTGCCGTAGTAGTAGGGGAGTCATTTTGGACACCGTAGCTCCGCCCCCTTTTTGACCTTGACTGACCGTTGGTCATTCAGGTGCCAGGAACCTACCTGAGGCTTTTTTGTCACCGTAATTTTTGGCACCCCTTCGAAGAAGGGGTGTGCCAGCCGGATGTGGAGCATCCGTCGTACGTGTCACCCCCCTATTTTGCCCCCCCTAATTTTTGAGAACCCCCTTTTTTGAATATTTGACCTTTTGTATTCTACGGTCCATTTTTGAGAACCCTAATTTTTTGAGAACCCTCTTTTTTTTTTTTTTTTTTTTTTTTTTTTTTTCAGATACGCTAGTTAGTTATTTTTAAGTTTGTGTAGTTTATTTTGTTCATGTTCTTTCATGGACCTTTTAACAACCTTGTTGTTTTTTCATTGCGTCCGCCATTTTTTTTTATAAAGCGTCTTGTTAATCTTCGTCATAATTTTCAATCGTCGTTTTCGTCGGGATGAATCGCAAATTCATCGTCTTCGCCATCGTCGCGTTTTTTAACAAATTCCGCGGAGTCCGTCGCATTCGTAGCAAAGAACCACGTGTAAAGAACCGTTAAGTAGAAAGGCCAATAGCTAAGGTGTACTTTCATACGTTGTAATTATTATTATTTTAACTTGAAACAACGAGAGTTCAAGGCAAGTATTATATTTTACGAAAACACTTCGTTTTTTATTAAAACTTATACCAAATATTTTATTGATTCTCCGAGAACCGCACTATATTTTCAAATTCTTCTTTATATATATATATATATATATATATGTTATATATATATATATATATATATATATATATATATATATATATATATATAGTATATTTTTTAAGTTTATGTATGTGTAATCATAATACGCTTTTATGCAAAAGGAATTATTTGGGTTTTTTAAAATATTGTAAAGGAATATTGTTTCATCAAGCTGGCCAGGCATACAATGTAACTATATTCTTTACAGCCCTTGTACAAGAGCTTCCTCTTCACCTTAAAGGTGCAAAAGGGATTCTAAATAAATAAGGGAATTCGAGTTTTTCAAAATCTCCATGCCCTTATTAATCTTCCCAAATAACTATTCATAATTAACATAGCCTGAAGTTATAATACATAGCTTTTCAAATTTATAATAAAAATAATTTAACATATTTTTAATTAAATAAAATAAAAATATTTATTTAATATTTATCCAGAATATAATAAATATTTTTCTCCGAGGGGCTAACTAATATAATTTATTTATTAACTAGTCCATTTTATTTATTTCACTACTGTATATATATATATATATATATATATATATATATATATATAGCAGAAGTATATATATAGTATATATATATATATTTTTATATATATATATATATATATATATATATATATATATATATATATATATATATATATATAACGAGAGAGAGAGAAAAATCGCTATCATCTATACACACACACATACATATAACATATACATATACTTACACACTCACACATACACACACACACCATACTACTTATACACACACACACCCGCTAGGCTACTTATACACACACACATACACCCACCCATAGACACTTACACTCACATCTGCACCTACACACACACACATGCCTAGACACATACACCCACCCTATATACACACACCCACCCTTACCGACCCTGCCATGGATACATACACCAACCCTAGCTCACACCTACACCCACGTCTACACACACTATGACACTTATGCACACACGCACATACCTCTTCTACACATATATATATATATATATATATATATATATATATATATATATATATATATATAGAGTATATAAGTATATATATATATAGATATATATATATATATATATATATATATATATATATATATATATATATATATATATATATATATATATATATATATATATATATATATATTAACCTTTTTTTTGACCATGATATTTCGACATTGACCTTGCCGGATACCCTATACCCAGCCTACACCTAGCCTAAACCTGCACCTAACCTAACCTAACCTAACCTAACCTAACCTAACCTAACCTAACCTAACCTAACCTAACCTAACCTAACCTACACCTACACCTAGCGTACACCTACACCTAGCCTACACCTATCCTACACCTACACCTAGCCTCCACCCCGCCTTGAGCTCATCCAGGTAACTGATGCCTAGCCTTTGGTAGGTATCTGTGCTAACATGAGGTCATGTAGGAACCTGTCCTGTATGGATCTATCCTAACTTATTTCCATCCGTGCACACACACACACACACACACACACACACACACACACACACACTTATACTTATACACATACACACTTATACTTATATACACACACACACACACACACACACACACACACACACACACACACTCACACTTATACACACATTCACTATGACACTTATACACACATTCACTATGACACTTACATTTACCCATAGACACTTACATTTACATCTTATACACAAGCGGTCACAAACACACACACACATAAACACACACCCACTACACTTATACACACATTCACTATGACACTTATTCAATTCACCATAGACACTTACACTCCTACATTTACACTTATACACATGTATAAAACACATGACCAACCCTTTGGTCTTCCATGGGACAATTTTTGCCCACGTTATTTCATACTTTAACATATTTATTAAAAACATATACATTACATACCTTAAAGCAGTAAATCAGTAAATCAATAGAGGTGTTAACTAACACCTAGGGGGATTAGTATGCTTTTGTTTTACTGTTTTACTGCTTTAACTCATGTTTTACTGCTTTAACTCATGTTTTACTGCTTTAACTCATATGTTTTACTGCTTTAACTCACATATTCAGTAACATTACATACCTTAAAGCAGTAAATCAGTAATCAATAGAGGTGTTACCAACACCAAGAGGGGGATTAGTATGCTTTGTTTTACTGTTTACTGGTTTTAATCACTTTTACTGCTTTGAACCATGTTTCTTACTGTTTTAACTTATATGTTTTACCGCTTTTAACTCACATATTTATTAACATTACATACCTTAAAGAAGTAAATCAGTAAAATAGGTGTTACCTAACACCTAGGGATTAGTATGCTTTTGTTTTTACCTTACTGCTTTAACTCATGTTTTACCGCTTTAACTCATGTTTTACTGCTTTAACCATATGTTTTACCGCCAACCTCAATATACTATTAACATTACATATTTGGAAGCAAAATCAGTAATCAATAGAGGTGTTACATAGCACCAAGGGGGATTAGTATGCTTTTTGTTTTACTGTTTTACTGCTTTAACTCATGTTTTAATGTGCTTTTAACTCATGTTTTACTGCTTTAACTTTCTGCTTTACTGTTTTAACTTTCTGCTTATGCTTTAACTCATATATTTATTAACATTATGTTTTTTATTTTGTTTTAATGACTTTTTATTTATTTTTATTATTATTTTTATTTATTTTTATTATTATTTTATATTATTATACTTATTTTTTATTATTTTTATTATACTTAGTGTTATTTACTTCATGCCTATTGTTATTATTATTTAGAACACACATACACACACACACACATATACATTTACATTAATTTATGAACACACTACTTCACATGGATTAAGTGATTACTACAGCTCATAGACACTGCATTAGCCACAGGCACACATCACACACAGACCACATTTGCATGACACCACTGGCGACAGCGACACTTCAATACTGGCCCACACACTTTCACATACCACTTGCGATGGTCACAGCACGGTTTCTTCATTGTACTGGCTATACACAATACTCACTATGATTATTGCACAATAATGACACTTCGCCATTTAGTCCAGTTAGAGCATTACATTTTTTCACACTACACATTCACACATTATCATCACAGATATTTACACTTCATTTCATAATATCAACAAGATTTGCGCAACACAGATTTATGAAACATTACACAATAATACATTCATTAATACTAATACTCAATTCACATAACGTATGGTTCTATAAAACATTCATGTTTTACTAACATGCATTGTTTATATTACTACTAAATATAACTAAATTACTAAAGCTTTCTAGTTAATAAATCATCATTACCCAACTAAAGAATTTAGCATATTAACTGCTACTTTGCTTCTATAAATTTTTTGCACCACGTTTTTTAATCACTGTAAATTTTATGAAATTTATTAAAAACACAGGTTTAATGTACACAACAAAAACAAGGCCGGCCTCGCCTGGTTATCAAGCAGGCACACGTTTTGCTCTACTGACTTGTCAAGCCACATCACCTTAGCCATGCAATAAGTAGAAATAACAAAATGTTCTCTTCACAACATAACATGTAGATGGATGAACGATCGCTTTTTGTTGTATCAACACTACTCACTTTCATTTGCATACTCAATTTCAATCCGTGATTAAAGTTTTAAATACTGGGTTTTCTTTATTACATGTACATGATTTACATCGAGAAAAACATTTTAATACACTTCCAGATATGAAATCTTCGTAACAAAGTTGAAATTTAGACAACTTTTATTTAAGCTCAATTGTCAAAATATACAAACTGATCTTTTCTAATGCAGTTAGGCCTAGCTTAGGGCCCAAATTAGATGTTTGTAGACGGATATTTAATAGGAAATTGTAGAATAACTACTATTATATTTTTTATAATGAACTTAAGTAAAGGAAATGCCTGGTTTCAGATATTTATGATCTGGATGTGATTGTCGATAATATTTATCGTCTTCAACTTTGCCTTAACCAGAGCTTGAAATAGGTGTAGCTGTATGCCTGTATGTCATTTTAGCTGTGCGCAGGTAAAAGTTGTACTGATTTGTATTAAAAGTGTTTTATTTTTACTAAGTGCATATCATATTTATAATAAATACTTACATTGAGGAATAATATATATATATATTATTCCTCAATGTAAGTATTTATTATAAATATGATATGCACTTAGTAAAAATAAAACACTTTTAATACAAATCAGATAACTTGTGCACCGCTCAACAGCTAAAATGACTATGATTTTAAAATGAGTTTGGGTCTAAAAGATAATAAAACACACACCTGCTCAAATACAAGTTTAAAGAATAAAGTTAATTTTCAAAAGACGATAAAATAATTCTCGACCAATCACATACGAGGTCATATAGAGATAAGGATTACCCCGACCAATCACAAGTAAGGAAAACATTTCCTTTTTACCTACTTAAAGGATCTTACCGATCCAGCATGTTTCAGTTTGAAATATATTTATAAAAATAATAATAACAATGATTCTTGTCTATACGGGAATTACCTTTTGACCTGGTATTAGGATTAAATTATCCCGTCTACAAAAAGGTTTATTCTAAATTTAGCCCAAATTTAGTCAATGTAGTTATTAAAAATCAATATTTACAGAAAAAGTTACAAGTTTGAAATATATTTGACCTGGAATTAAGGCTTAAATCGCCCCGGGTTACAAAAAGGAGATTATCCCAAATTTAGACCTAAAGTAGTTATTTCAACACATTTACAGAGAGAGGCTGTCTGTATCTGTAAGGAGTGCGGCTTGTTGTGTTTTCTCGTGATGGATTGTCAATGTATTAGATAATAATAATAATAATAAAGAAACCCGAATTATTTAAAAACTTTGAAATATTTTTTAGTTAACATCGAGTGAATAATATAAATGTAAGTGAATAATTGTTATTTTTAAATAAAAACTTAGAATGATTTTAATAAAATACATGTTATGTTAGCAGAGAAGAACTTCTCTTATTTTGTTATTTTATACTTATTAAAATAGTTAAAGATGATGTAAAGCAGTAAGTCAATAGAACAAATGTGGCATAGCTTGATGTAGAGGTGTGCTAGGCTGGCCCTACTGATTTACTGATTTATTGCTTTAAGGTACGTGTAAAATATATGTTTTTAATAAAATTTTCATAAAATTTTAGTAAAGTTATTTTAAAACTTGATAGTTATAAATTTATAAAACAAAAGTATTAACAGTTAATAATAATTTCTTTGTTCAAGATAATGATTGATTTATTATAGAAGTTTTAAGAAACCTTTGAAATAATTTTAGTTATATTTGAATGAGTAATATAAATGTACGTGTTAATTAAACATAAAATGTTTTAATAAATTATACGTTATATGTGTAAGTGTGCGTGTGTGTGTGGGTGTGTGTGTGTGTGTGTGTAAATCTGTGTGAGTGAAAGTCTGTGTGTGAGTGTAAGTAAATCTGTGTGAGTGTAAGTAAATCTGTGTGAGGTGTAAATGTAAGTGCCCAGGATAAATGTGTCATAGTACGTGTATGTTATCAGTGAATGTGTATGGGCAAAAGTGTGTGTGTGTGTGACCGCATGTGTATAAGTGTAGGTATTCATGGTAAATGTGGGTGTCATAGTGAATGTGTGTAAGTGCCAGTGAATGTGTGTATAAGTGTGTGTGTGTGACCGCATGTGTATAAGTGTAAATGGGTGTCTGGAAAAATGTAAGTGTCATAGTGAATGTGTGTATAGTCATAGTGAATGTGTGTATAAGTGTAAGTGTGTGTGTGTGTGCTTCTTTGCTACTATATGGGGACCGAAACGTAGATACACACCTGCATGAGCAGGACCAGCCATCACCTACCGGGACCGAAAGCCGGTCCCGGTGAATAAAAGTTTGTTTAATTTAGTATATTTTGATGTTTCATATGATAATCATTTGAAAAAATGGTAGGTCCTGGTTATTGATAATTATGTATTTTAAACACAATTTTTGTGTGACTTTTTGTGTATAATATCATTTTGAGTTTTTCATCTTGATATTTCTGGGTCTATGGGGAGATTGTAGGGGTTATCGATACTGCTTTTGAATATCGATGCTGTATTTAAATGAAATCGAAGAGTAAACCATTCGATTCCGGCGT
>JABUQX010052076.1:0-17056 GCA_015478945.1 Trachelipus rathkii
GTGTAATTTAAGCACTGCTAGCAACCAATGAAAACTGTTAAAGCAATAACATTCCAAATAAAAGTACCCAGCTCATTCTACTGAGAATCCGTAACCAATCTAGAAGTTAATGTAAAAATGTTTGATTAAGGATTTTATGAACTCAAACCTTTTAATATTTCAACACGTAAAAAATAACCTTGACTTGAGATCCCGATAGCAAAAAGGTAACTTTGTTACGGAATTGGAAACCAGTAACGAGTCAACTGGTTGGAAAAAGGTAACTTGCGTTACTGACGCTAAAAGGTAACTTGAGTTACTGGATGGAAAAAGATAACTAAAATAGCTTTAGCAGCTTTTTATTATTGACAGCTCGGAAATGGAGTTAAATTTCCCTTCCCCCAAAATTTGATATTTATTTAAAAGGCGTAGTTGGTTAACAGTTTTTAAACACTCGGGGGGCGGGGATGACTCCGTCCTTTTGGACGGGAGTCATAAAAACATGAAACGAGAGTGCTCCTTTCAACAAATTAATAATCGGAAATTAAATGAAAAATGAGAAATATTCTGATTTGAAAAGTATAAAAATTATCAACTCAAATTATAACAAAAAAAATATACTCATCCACGTCATCTCCGATTTAATAACTCTCGTATTTGAAATTGATGAATTCTTCGAATTGCTGAACAATGAATTGTTGAAATTCAAAGATCTTGAGCATCTAGCAAAATTTGAAATGACAAATCCTTCGATGTAAAAAATGTAAGAAAGAAACAAAACTTTCCAAAATATAAATCTGAAAGGAAACAAAATTTTCAAAAATGAAAAACAACGAAAGATGACAAATGAAAAATAAGAAAACTAATTTTTCAAATTAATAAACAGCGACCGAAAAAATAAATAATCTTTCAAAATAAAAATCCAAAAATTCAATGAAAATTGAAGATTAATATTCTTTCAAAATAATGAAAGCAAAATGATAAAGAGGAAAATGATATTTGAAAAAACACATCTTGCTCTTTTCGCATATTTTAGTGAAACAAAATACAGCTATAGTTGGTACAAAAATAGTTTTAATTATAAATTATGGGACAAATAATGTAAATCTGCCCAATTCTTTAAAATTATATAAACAGAAGCAGATGTTAAATAAATAATCTCTCTGCAACGGATAATGGGCTTCTTTTTTCTGCACAACTCTATGATGATGGTCTAAAGCAGGACATTCCTATTCAGTCCCGTGGCGTGCTGTATTGTAAAGAAAGAGATATAAGTGATTTTGAATGCATTACTTAAAACAAAGAAAATGGATCACAACTCACCAATGATGTAAAGAATGATTACTTGAAGGCGACACATTCTGGTTGTTGAAAGAATATTAATCTCTCATCGGGGAAGTTTGCGAAGTTTGTGACCCCCTTCCTCCGTTCTCAGCAATGTAGTTAAAGACGATTGTGACTCTGAAGAGCCACTTGATAAATGCAACTCCGAAGAGTTACTTGATAAAGGCAACTCCGAAGAGTTACTTGATAAGGGCAACTCCGAAGAGTTACTTGATAAGGGCAACTCCGAAGAGTTACTTAAGGGCAACTCAGAAGAGCTACTAAGGGCAACTCAGAAGAGCTACTAAGGGCAACTCAGAAGAGTTACTAAGAGCAACTCAGAAGAGTTACTAAGGGCAACTCCGAAGAGTTACTAAGGGCAACTCAGAAGAGTTACTAAGGGCAACTACGAAGAGTTACTAAGGGCAACTACGAAGAGTTACTAAGGGCAACTACGAAGAAAGAGTTACTTAAGGGTAACTCAGAAGAGTCATCAAGAGCAACTCAGAAGAGTTACTAAGGGCAACTACGAAGAGTTACTTGATAAAGGCGACTCTGATGAGTTACTTAATAAGGACAATGTTAAAGTTCAACCTAGATAAATGAAATCAACAAAATACTTACAAGACGCGGACACTCACACGAACAAACCTACACACCATGAAGTTACTAAACAATCCTCCGAGTGTAATTTAAGCACTGCTAGCAACCAATGAAAACTGTTAAAACAATAATATTCCAATAAAAGTGCCAGCTCAATTCCTATGAAGAATCCGTAAACCAATCTAGAAGTTATGTACAAATGTTGATTAGGATTTATGAACTTTCACCCTTTAATATTTCACGTAACTTAACTTGACTTGAGCTACCGATGAAAAAAGGTAACTTTTGTCACGGAATGGAAAACGTAACGAGTCACTGGTTGGAAAAAGGTAACTTGCGTTACTGACGCTAAAAGGTAACTTGAGTTACTGGATGGAAAAAGATAACTAAAATAGCTTTAGCAGCTTTTTATTATTGACAGCTCGGAAATGGAGTTAAATTTCCCTTCCCCCAAAAATTGATATTTATTTAAACAAAAATTTGATATTTATTTAAAAAGCGTAGTTGGTTAACAGTTTTTAAACACTCGGGGGGCGTGGATGACTCCGTCCTTTTGGACGGGAGTCATAAAAACATGAAACGAGAGTGCTCCTTTCAACAAATTAATAATCGGAAATTAAATGAAAAATGAGAAATATTCTGATTTGAAAAGTATAAAAATTATCAACTCAAATTATAACAAAAAAAATATACTCATCCACGTCATCTCCGATTTAATAACTCTCGTATTTGAAATTGATGAATTCTTCGAATTGCTGAACAATGAATTGTTGAAATTCAAAGAATCTTGAGCATCTAGCAAAATTTGAAATGACAAATCCTTCGATGTAAAAAATGTAAGAAAGAAACAAAACTTTCCAAAATATAAATCTGAAAGGAAACAAAATTTTCAAAAATGAAAAACAACGAAAGATGACAAATGAAAAATAAGAAAACTAATTTTTCAAATTAATAAACAGCGACCGAAAAAATAAATAATCTTTCAAAATAAAAATCCAAAAATTCAATGAAAATTGAAGATTAATATTCTTTCAAAATAATGAAAGCAAAATGATAAAGAGGAAAATGATATTTGAAAAAACACATCTTGCTCTTTTCGCATATTTTAGTGAAACAAAATACAGCTATAGTTGGTACAAAAATAGTTTTAATTATAAATTATTGGAACAAATAATGTAAATCTGCCCAATTCCTTAAAATTATATAAACAGAAGCAGATGTTAAATAAATAGTCATCATCTCTGCAACGGATAATGGGCTTCTTTTTCTGCACAACTCTATGATGATGGTCTAAAGCAGGACATTCCTATTCAGTCCCGTGGCGTGCTGTATTGTAAAGAAAGAGATATAAGTGATTTTGAATGCATTACTTAAAACAAAGAAAATGGATCACAACTCACCAATGATGTAAAGAATGATTACTTGAAGGCGACACATTCTGGTTGTTGAAAGAATATTAATCTCTCATCGGGGAAGTTTGCGAAGTTTGTGACCCCCTTCCTCCGTTCTCAGCAATGTAGTTAAAGACGATTGTGACTCTGAAGAGCCACTTGATAAATGCAACTCCGAAGAGTTACTTGATAAAGGCAACTCCGAAGAGTTACTTGATAAGGGCAACTCCGAAGAGTTACTTGATAAGGGCAACTCCGAAGAGTTACTTAAGGGCAACTCAGAAGAGCTACTAAGGGCAACTCAGAAGAGCTACTAAGGGCAACTCAGAAGAGTTACTAAGGCAACTACGAAGAGTTACTTAAGGGTAACTCAGAAGAGTTACTAAGGGCAACTACGAAGAGTTACTTAAGGGTAACTCAGAAGAGTTACTAAGGGCAACTACGAAGAGCTACTAAGGGCAACTCCGAAGAGTTACTTAAGGGTAACTCAGAAGAGTCATCAAGAGCAACTCAGAAGAGTTACTAAGGGCAACTACGAAGAGTTACTTGATAAAGGCGACTCTGATGAGTTACTTAATAAGGACAATGTTAAAGTTCAACCTAGATAAATGAAATCAACAAAATACTTACAAGACGCGGACACTCACACGAACAAACCTACACACCATGAAGTTACTAAACAATCCTCTGAGTGTAATTTAAGCACTGCTAGCAACCAATGAAAACTGTTAAAGCAATAACATTCCAATAAAAGTGCCAGCTCAATTCCTATGAAGAATCCGTAAACCAATCTAGAAGTTATGTAAAAATGTTGATTAGGATTTATGAACTTTCACCTTTTAATATTTCACGTAACTTAACTTGACTTGAGATACCGATGAAAAAAGGTAACTTTTGTTACGGAATGGAAAACGTAACGAGTCACTGGTTGGAAAAAGGTAACTTGCGTTACTGACGCTAAAAGGTAACTTGAGTTACTGGATGGAAAAAGATAACTAAAATAGCTTTAGCAGCTTTTTATTATTGACAGCTCGGAAATGGAGTTAAATTTCCCTTCCCCCCAAAATTTGATATTTATTTAAAAAGGCGTAGTTGGTTAACAGTTTTTAAACACTCGGGGGGCGGGGATGACTCCGTCCTTTTGGACGGGAGTCATAAAAACATGAAACGAGAGTGCTCCTTTCAACAAATTAATAATCGGAAATTAAATGAACAATGAGAAATATTCTGATTTGAAAAGTATAAAAATTATCAACTCAAATTATAACAAAAAATATACTCATCCACGTCATCTCCGATTTAATAACTCTCGTATTTGAAATTGATGAATTCTTCGAATTGCTGAACAATGAATTGTTGAAATTCAAAGAATCTTGAGCATCTAGCAAAATTTGAAATGACAAATCCTTCGATGTAAAAAATGTAAGAAAGAAACAAAACTTTCCAAAATATAAATCTGAAAGGAAACAAAATTTTCAAAAATGAAAAACAACGAAAGATGACAAATGAAAAATAAGAAAACTAATTTTTCAAATTAATAAACAGCGACCGAAAAAATAAATAATCTTTCAAAAATAAAAATCAAAATTCAATGAAAATTGAAGATTAATATTCTTTTCAAATAATGAAAAGCGCAAAATTGATAAAGAGGAAATGATATTTGAAAAAACACATCTTGCTCTTTTCGCATATTTTAGTGAAACAAAATACAGCTATAGTTGGTACAAAAATAGTTTTAATTATAAATTATTGGAACAAATAATGTAAATCTGCCCAATTCTTTAAAAATTATATAAACAGAAGCAGATGTTAAATAAATAGTCATCATCTCTGCAACGGATAATGGGCTTCTTTTTTCTGCACAACTCTATGATGGTCTAAAGCAGGACATTCCTATTCCGTCCCGTGGCGTGCTGTATTGTAAAGAAAGAGATATAAGTGATTTTGAATGCATTACTTAAAACAAAGAAAATGGATCACAACTCACCAATGATGTAAAGAATGATTACTTGAAGGCGACACATTCTGGTTGTTGAAAGAATATTAATCTCTCATCGGGGAAGTTTGCGAAGTTTGTGACCCCCTTCCTCCGTTCTCAGCAATGTAGTTAAAGACGATTGTGACTCTGAAGAGCCACTTGATAAATGCAACTCCGAAGAGTTACTTGATAAAGGCAACTCCGAAGAGTTACTTGATAAGGGCAACTCCGAAGAGTTACTTGATAAGGGCAACTCCGAAGAGTTACTTAAGGGCAACTCAGAAGAGCTACTAAGGGCAACTCAGAAGAGCTACTAAGGGCAACTCAGAAGAGAGTTACTAAGAGCAACTCAGAAGAGTTACTAAAGGGCAAACTCCGAAGAGTTACTAGAGGGCAACTCGAAGTAGTTACTAGGGCCAACTACGAAGTTACTAAGGGCAACGTACGAAGAGTTTTACTAAGGGCAACTACGAATAAGTACTTAAGGGTAACTCAGAGAGTCATCAAGAGCACTCAGAAGAGTTAACTAAGGGCAACTTACGAAGAGTTATTGTAAAGGCGAACTCTGATGAGTTACTTTAATAAGACAATGTTAAAGTTCAACCCTAGATAAATGAAATCAACAAAATACTTACAAGACGCGGACACTCACACGAACAAACCTACACACCATGAAGTTACTAAACAATCCTCCGAGTGTAATTTAAGCACTGCTAGCAACCAATGAAAACTGTTAAAGCAATAACATTCCAATAAAAGTACCAGCTCAATTCCTATGAAGAATCCGTAAACCAATCTAGAAGTTATGTAAAAATGTTGATTAGGATTTATGAACTTTCACCTTTTAATATTTCACGTAACTTAACTTGACTTGAGAGTTGAGATACCGATGAAAAAAGGTAACTTTTGTCACGGAATGGAAAACGTAACGAGTCACTGTTTGGAAAAAGGTAACTTGCGTTACTGACGCTAAAAGGTAACTTGAGTTACTGGATGGAAAAAGATAACTAAAATAGCTTTAGCAGCTTTTTATTATTGACAGCTCGGAAATGGAGTTAAATTTCCCTTCCCCCCAAAATTTGATATTTATTTAAAAGGCGTAGTTGGTTAACAGTTTTTAAACACTCGGGGGGCGGGGATGACTCCGTCCTTTTGGACGGGAGTCATAAAAACATGAAACGAGAGTGCTCCTTTCAACAAATTAATAATCGGAAATTAAATGAAAAATGAGAAATATTCTGATTTGAAAAGTATAAAAATTATCAACTCAAATTATAACAAAAAAAATATACTCATCCACGTCATCTCCGATTTAATAACTCTCGTATTTGAAATTGATGAATTCTTCGAATTGCTGAACAATGAATTGTTGAAATTCAAAGAATCTTGAGCATCTAGCAAAATTTGAAATGACAAATCCTTCGATGTAAAAAATGTAAGAAAGAAACAAAACTTTCCAAAATATAAATCTGAAAGGAAACAAAATTTTCAAAAATGAAAAACAACGAAAGATGACAAATGAAAAATAAGAAAACTAATTTTTCAAATTAATAAACAGCGACCGAAAAAATAAATAATCTTTCAAAATAAAAATCCAAAAAATTCAGATGAAAAATTGAAAGATTATATATTCTTTCAAAATAATGAAAGCAAAATGATAAAGAGGAAAATGATATTTGAAAAATGCATCTTGCTTAAAAGAATAAATATTTTAGTGAAAACAAAATGTTTAAGTTGGTACAAAAATAGTTTTAATTATAAATTATTGAAACAAATAATGTAAATCTGCCCAATTCTTTAAAATTATATAAACAGAAGCAGATGTTAAATAAATAGTCATCATCTCTGCAACGGATAATGGGCTTCTTTTTTTCTGCAACAACTCATATGAAGATTGGTCTAAAGCAGGAACATTCCCTATTCAGTCCCGTGCGTGCTGTAATTGTAGAAAGAAAGAGTTATATTTGAGTGTTTTTGAAAATTGCATTTACTTATTGAGTACTTTATAAGAAATGTGTGAGTCACGAACTGCTATCGGCAATGATGTAAAGAATGATTACTTGAAGGCGACACATTCTGGTTGTTGAAGTAAATATTTATGAGTGCTGCTCCTATCGGGTATGGTTTTGCGATAGGTTGTGTGACCGTCCCTTCCTTCCGTATCTTCAGGCGAATTGTAGTTTTAAAGACGTATTGTGTACTCTGAAGAGCCACTTTAATAAGATGTGCAGGGTGACTCGCGAAGAGTTACCTTTGTACGTTTTGTATAGGAATGGGTGTGGTCAGTTACTTCCGAAGGGAGGTTACTTGATAAGGTGCATGCTCGAGATGAGTATCTTTAGTAATTGGGGCTAATCTCGGAAGAGTTACTTAAGGGCAACTCAGTAAGAGCTACTTGTTGTTGTGGAAAGGGGTGGTGTGGGTCTGCAGACTCATGAAGATGTAATAAGTGGCAACTCATTAGAAGAGGTTACTTAAGAGCAACTCAGAAGATTACTAAGGGCAACTCCGAAGAGTTAACTAAGGGTAACTCAGAAGAGTTACTAAGGCAACTACGAAGTACTAAGGGCAACTGACGAAGAGTTTCTCGAAGGGTGTGGTGGCAACCTACGGTATAGTTTACTTAAGTGTTGGTAACGGTCAGAAGATCAGTCAAGAGCAACTCAGGAAGAAGGTTGACTAAAGTGGCGAAACTACTGAAGAGTGTTTAAGCGTTGATAATATGGCGGACTCGTGAATGAGTTACTTAATAAGGACAATGTTAAAGTTCAACCTAGATAAATGAAATCAACAAAATACTTACAAGACGCGGACACTCACACGAACAAACCTACACACCATGAAGAAGTTACTAAACAATCCTCTGAGTGTAATTTAAGCACTGCTAGCAACCAATGAAAACTGTTAAAGCAATAACATTCCAATAAAAGTACCAGCTCAATTCCTATGAAGAATCCGTAAACCAATCTAGAAGTTATGTAAAAATGTTGATTAGGATTTATGAACTTTCACCTTTTAATATTTCACGTAACTTAACTTGACTTGAGATACCGATGAAAAAAGGTAACTTTTAACTTTTCGTTACGGGATGGAAAACGCAACGAGTCACTGGTTGGAAAAAGGTAACTTGCGTTACTGACGCTAAAAGGTAACTTGAGTTACTGGATGGAAAAAGATAACTAAAATAGCTTTAGCAGCTTTTTATTATTGACAGCTCGGAAATGGAGTTAAATTTCCCTTCCCCCCAAAATTTGATATTTATTTAAAAGGCGTAGTTGGTTAACACAGTTTTTAAACACTCGGGGGGCGGGGATGACTCCGTCCTTTTGGACGGGAGTCATAAAAACATGAAACGAGAGTGCTCTTTTTAAGAAATTAATAATCGGAAATTAAATGAACAATTAAGAAATATTCTGATTTGAAAAGTATAAAAATTATCAACTCAAATTATAACAAAAAAAATATACTCATCCACGTCATCTCCGATTTAATAACTCTCGTATTTGAAATTGATGAATTCTTCGAATTGCTGAACAATGAATTGTTGAAATTCAAAGAATCTTGAGCATCTAGCAAAATTTGAAATGACAAATCCTTCGATGTAAAAAATGTAAGAAAGAAACAAAACTTTCCAAAATATAAATCTGAAAGGAAACAAAATTTTCAAAAATGAAAAACAACGAAAGATGACAAATGAAAAATAAGAAAACTAATTTTTCAAATTAATAAACAGCGACCGAAAAAATAAATAATCTTTCAAAATAAAAATCCAAAAATTCAATGAAAATTGAAGATTAATATTCTTTCAAAATAATGAAAGCAAAATGATAAAGAGGAAAATGATATTTGAAAAAACACATCTTGCTCTTTTCGCATATTTTAGTGAAACAAAAATACAGCTATAGTTGGTACAAAAATAGGTTTTAATTATAAATTATTGAAACAAATAATGTAAATCTGC
The DNA here is from genome assembly GCA_015478945.1 of Trachelipus rathkii. Taxonomy (NCBI): domain Eukaryota; kingdom Metazoa; phylum Arthropoda; class Malacostraca; order Isopoda; family Trachelipodidae; genus Trachelipus; species Trachelipus rathkii. The sequence goes on from JABUQX010052076.1 coordinate 9,236, forward strand.
CCAATTCTTTAAAATTATATAAACAGAAGCAGATGTTAAATAAATAGTCATCATCTCTGCAACGGATAATGGGCTTCTTTTTCTGCACAACTCTATGATGATGGTCTAAAGCAGGACATTCCTATTCAGTCCCGTGGCGTGCTGTATTGTAAAGAAAGAGATATAAGTGATTTTGAATGCATTACTTAAAACAAAGAAAATGGATCACAACTCACCAATGATGTAAAGAATGATTACTTGAGAGGCGAACACATTCTGGTTGTTGATAGAATATTAATCTCTGCCATCGGGGAAGTTTGCGAAGTTTGTTGACCGCGCTTCCTCTTCCGTTCTTCAAGCAATGTAGTTAAAGACGAATTGTGACTCTGAAGGAGCCACTTGTGAATAAATGCAGACTGCCGAAGAGTTAACTTGATAAATGGCAACTCAGAGTTACTTGATTAAGGGGCTAACTCCGAAGAGTTTAATTGATTAAGGGCACTTCCGAAGAGTTTACTTTAAGGGTCAACTCAGGAAGAGCTTACTAAGGGCAAACGTCAGAAGAGCTACTGGGGGGCAACTCAGAAGAGTTTACTAAAGAGCATACTTTCAGATAGAGTTACTATATGGGCAACTGCCGAAAGAGTGTATCTAAAGGTGGCAATGCTTTCAGAAGAGTTATCTTAAGGGCTAAGTATAACTATTGCGAAGAGTTACTAAGGGCCAGAAATATCGTGACGAAAGTGAGTGGTATCTATAGGGGCAATGCTACGATGATGTGAGTTTACTTTAGGGTAAACTCAGAAGGAGGCATTGGTCAAGGAGGCAACTCAGAAGAGTTTATCTGTAAGGGCAACGTAGGCGAAGAGTTATCTTTGTATCAAGGGCGACTCTGATTACGTAGGATAAGTGATCAATGTTTAAAGTTCCAAGCCTAGACGTTACAAGTGGGATATATCTAGAACAAAATAGGCTTGTGGTGTACAGACGTCGGACATCTCACGAGGAAAAATCCCACACATCCATGAAGTTAACTAAAAGCAATCCTCCGAGTTGTAGATTTTTAAGCACTGGCTAGCACCAGGTATGAAAACTGGTTTAAAATGCAATAATCATTTGCCAAATATAGATATGTAACCAACTCAAATCCATTAAAGACGAATACGAAACCAATCTAGAAATGACACTTAAAATGTTGATTCGGATGTACTGAATCTTTCATGAATAGGAACCTACCTTGTATAGGATATTGTGCTACTGTAACTTACTTTGGACTTGAGAGTTACCTGCATGAAAAAAAGGTTAACTTTGTGTTACGGAATGGACAACGTAAACGTAGTCAGCTGGTTTGGAAGAAGTTGAGGTACTTGCGTTTAGCTGACTGTCGTAGATAAGGTGAACTTGAGTTACTGGGATGGAAATAAGATAAACTAAAGGGTGGGGTGCTTTAAGGGCGAGCCTTTTTTATAATTATTGTGGGGTGACAGGTTGGTTTGCTATACATGGAGAAATAGAAACCGATTAAACGGGAAATTTGATATTGTATTTAAAAGCCATTCCCGATTTAACAGTTTTTTAAAATATATATATATATATATATATATATATATATATATATATTACTAATATATATATATATTATATATATTATAATTATATATATTATTATATAATATATATTAATATATTTATATTATGATAATATATTATTAGGGAATATTACTGAATCTTGGTAATAATCCCTACTTAAGAGTCAAAGTCCTGAATTCGGAGCCAAAAGATCCATTATTCGGCATTGTCGATCTTTTATCAGAGAGGAAGTAGTTTTCAATTTTATTCCAGCTGTTAAAATGATATAACATTTATTGTTGTGAATATAATGCAGCAGTGCAGAAAACTTTTTCACAATTTTAAAAGTATTGTAATGAAATATTTAGAATAGAAAGTTTTATGTTCAATAAAAATTGATAGCTATATATATTTGTAGGCAATTATGGCGAAAATCTTTGTCATTTGTTTAGAATCTCTATAAGGGGCGCTTTGTTACATTTTGTTCAATTATTTCATTCTATTGATGAAAAATTAGAATTCATTTAAGTGATACGGGATATGGACGCGAAACATGGTAGCTGGTCATAAGGGAAGTGGCTGCTTATCAATTTTCATGTTTTATCACATGTTTGCAAGCTATGCTTTCACGATTCCAATATTATGTCGAAGTCTGTTAAAGATTATTTTTATTTACTTGCAGAAGCATATCCTCTCATTTTCTTCACAATTCAGCAACGGCAGCTGCAAACCTTAAAACTTTACAGGATGCAGCTGAATGTCAAGCAGCATAAATTAATTCAAGACGTTTCTTACAGGTTGACGCTGGAACAGAATCTTTATGATATGCTTAATAAGTATTGTTTGAAGACAGTATAAAGTTGCCTCTATCGCATATTACGGCTTGCTGAATGCATATCAGAAAAGATTTTACTGAATTTTCCAGTGGCAAAAATATTTCCATTTTACTTTGAGGCATTTGGATCAACATCACTTAAACACAAGCATTAAGGCGTGAAGTAACAGTCGCCAAAGTGATCCCTTCCATGTTAGCAATTAAATCTATTTTTAAAAATATAAAGATTTAAAGCAAAAGCTTCAGTGGAATAATTAAACCTCGTTGAAGAGCTTATAGAAATCAAGTAGAAAAAAAGAACTTTCTATAGTTTCCATGTGAATATCTTGTCTGTGTAGGCTACTTGTTCTTAGATCTGCGATGTGTCAAGCTAATTTTTCAACATGAATCAGAGTGAATCAGTAAAAAATATGGTCGTTGAAAGGCATTGGAAAGAAATGCATTGAAATTAGCGTCCTGCTTCTTTCTGGGTGACTGATTCACCCTAAGTGGGGAAGAGGAAGCTGAAGGTTCCATTTCACTGTCTTTAATTGGATTGTTGTTTTAAAAGAAATTTTTGGGCATCGAGAATAGTTATTGCGTCATACAGAGAAAGATAAGTGAGAGTTAAAAAAGGATAAGTCCCATTCATTCGCTGACGATGTTTGATTATTGTACGATAAAAGGTAAAAGGTGAGGCTACATGTTATACGGGAATTTTACAGGTCAAGAAATAGTACAAATATATAAGTTTGTGTCCTACTTTGAACCAAGTGAAGACAATGATATTTCCCTTCATTGAGTGGAAAAAACACTGGATAGTTTATGATTTGGGAGTAGCATACGCAAACTACCAAATACCCCTTACTGTCATGTCTCCACCGGTCCATCAGTTCGAAGTGATATTAGAATATTTTAGACATTGGAGGAAATATTTATGAAGCCAAAAGAAGAAATAGGTTATCCCGTGAAAATGGAGAACTGCTAAGGTTTCTGTCATTTTAGAACTCTTTAGAGCGTTGATTCAAGTATGGTTATAGTTTGGAATTATCAGTTTTAGATTTGATCGTACAAAACTTTTGTCAGTATGTTTTTTTTTGCGTATTTAATTATTTTTATGTATGAGTGGAGAGGAGTTGTGTGCTATAGGTAAGGAATAGTTATTTACTTTTTGTTTGTATTACTTTGTATAAAGATACTACGTGGGTAAACATGAAATTTTCTTGGATCGGGGTTGTCGCAATTGAATTATGATGTTGGCTGATTGGTCCTAAAATTATATTCGGTTTTTTGCAATATCACATCGCATTTTGTGAGATATTGTGTGTAACACAGATTTGTAAATTTTATGATTTTTACCTTTTTTAAGAGGGTCTTGGTTCACAATTATGGTTTTGGGAAGTATTATTATTATATATATATATTATTAGTAGTTTGTATATTGTATATATATATATATATATATATATATATATAATATATTAGTTATATTATTATATTATATAGATATATATTTATGTGTATATATATATAATATTAGTAGTACATAGTATATATATATAATATATAATATATATGTATATATATATATAGTTTTATCATAATGGTAGATTACAGGAGGGGGCGGATAGGCTGGGCTTTCTTTCGTTCGAACGTTTGTCATGTTCTCCCTACTGCTTTTTTTCTTTGTCCGATCTGTGTACAGCATCCGCTTACCCCCTAATTCTTTGTGCAAGAAGGGATATGGTGTAAGAAGGAAAGAATATATATATATAGTATATATATTATATATAGGTGTTTATATATTATATATATATATTATATTATTATAATATATAGTATATTTTTAGTGATGAGTATGGGATGTATAGTTATATATAGGTATATCGGGTTATTTATGTATATTTATTGTAGGTATTATGATAGTTGTAGTAGGTACTAGGTAGTATTATTTATATTGAGGGTATGTATATATATATATATATAATATATATATATAGTATATTATATATAATATATTATTATATAGTATGTTTATTGATGATATTATGTAAGGGAGAGAAATCAAATCTGCAAATTGAATTGATTCATTGTGGTTTGTATAGATATCATGTGAAGACATATAATTACCAACTATGAATAAGAGTAATATGGACAACAATGAATGTAATAGAAGGAATGGTTGTTTAGTTAATGTGTAATTCTATACCTACGATATAGTAACTTTCTTCTTCTTCGTAGACATGCTACTGTGTGTGCATAGTCGGGTTCTGGAAGTATCTCCTTGAGTGGCAAATGCTCTCAAAAATAGTTCGGCCCATCATATTGATATCCCACTGTGGCCTTAGGTAACGTCCGCTTGTCCTGAACTTTAGATCTTGATTGGATAGCGTTCACTCCGCTCTATCACTAACTCCGCCTAAGGTTTCCGGGAAATTTTTCTAGGTGAGAATGTAAGTATGTCACTTATACTCTTCCAAATTGTTCCCGCTTTACAAAGTTCCCGCATGAGAATGAAAACTGTCTAGCAGTTTCTGTACAATGTTAGTGGTTCTCGCCTTTCCTGTTCCCCAGAAAATTCTCGTCTGTGCTACATCTGAAAAAGCATTCCTCGCTCTTGCCTCTAACACAGTTTGATTGTTGTAGCAAAGGCAGCAACACGGAGGAGTGTCCGTATTGGTTGGGCCATCAAATAGTCCCAGGCTTGTTGTTTTCCTTCTCGTCACTCAGACCAGGAAACGTTGAGAGCATATATAGCGGAAGCATTCCCCATCATGGTCCAGGGGCCTTCACAAATTGGTGTTCATGCATAAATCTAAGTTTTGATAATGTGTAGTGGAGGTTAAGATGATGTTTTCTCCTCGTTGTATCAAGTGTTTCAACGTAAGATGTTTCCTGTCAGCCTGTGCGTCCTAAGGTTTTTCCTCGGTGGCCATTCTCTTTTGGTCCAGTGATCCTTTGCCGCCCGGCTGTCCCAATAGCACAGGAAGCAGGGATTATTTGGTGAAACCTGCTTGCTGACCGAGCAAAATGTTTACCATTTTGAGGTCGACGCATATTTAACCATCCAATCGTACCTGATATTGTTGAGCCTCTCAAACTGCCTTGATTTTTGCATACTCCTCTTTCATCCGTACCGAGTACCCTACTGGAGCCGAAGCATACCTGTTGCTCTTGGAAGTGTCAATAAACAGTCACCACTACCTCAATCGTAATGCTTTGTGGAGTCCCTATAGCGGAGTAAGTCAAGACTGCAACTGATTTGGTATCTGGCGAAATACACAAGGTTACCATGCTGACTGGAAGAGCCTCCCAAGTCTCTGCTCTCAGTAACGATATAAATGTTATGCGTTGGTGACATGGTCGCGTATGGTAGTTCATTGTGGTATTTCCATTGCGGGAGACGTTTCGAATAGCGGTCAACAGCTCAGTGGAACAACTTCGGCCAAGATACTAGACTCTCATAGCAAGATCGTTCAGTTCACCCTGGTGAAACAATACGGCCAATGTTGTCCGATGTCTGTATTTCGATGGATGATAGAGTGTCCATCATCTCAGGTCATTGGTACGATTGCATTGAGCTAGTGTAGGTCGTTATTGGTAACTAAAGTTACCACAGTGCTTGGACCGAATATCGAGATCCGCAGTAAGACTTTGCTGCTGATCTGTATGATATATGCGGAAGGTAACGTCTATACATCCTACGTAGTGCGCACATGAATTTTGTCATTCCCTTAGGGAGTAGTTGTTGGCATAAAATGGGATCCATGAATTGTGCTAGCGAAACGGGAGTGTTGAGGTACAGCAATATTTCCTGTTATGTATATGTTGTGGATGATAGTGGATTAGTATGTCGATTTAGGTTTCTATCCTGTTTTTTGTGTCTCGAATTACTTTGATGTTTTTATTCGTGCTTAGCATTGTTTTTGTGGTTAAGAGTACGATGCCGAAGAAAATTTCACTTTTTTTGTTGGACCAGGTGTAGTTTTCTTTAATTATTTTTTGGTTGTCCCTAAAGTGGATGGACCTGAATCTTTTGTAAAATATGGTCTATTCGGGTCGTATGCCGGAATTAGCGATGTGATGTATTCGGGTTGTCTTCGTATATTCGGGTTTTTCTGGCCGATTATTACTTGTTGTTTGAGCCGAATTTTATTCGGTTATTTCGTTAAGCGGTGGCTTTTCAATCTATTGCGGTGGTGTTTGTTTTGTGTTGTGTGGTATTTTCATCCCTAGATTTTTTAGTATAGGGTTATTATTTTATGTTTGATGATTATTATTAGTATTATGGGTGATTATTGTGTATTTATAGTTTATTGTATATATATATATATATATATATATATATAATATATATATATATATATAAATGTAGTTATTAATTGTATTATAATTATTATAATATATATTATATATATATATATATATATATAATTATTCCAGAAGTGGTGGAGTGTTCTTTTTAGAAATATATCACTAATTCCAACCTGTTTGCAAAATCTCCAAAGAAAATCTCTGTACCAGATGAATTATTGCGATATCTGGTCCTAAAGAACTTGAAGATAGAACATTGATTTTAACATCGAACTGTAAAATCATTGTTTTTCCAAGAAAATACTGTCATGTTAGTGAATCTGTGCTTTTGAAAATAATTTCCCACAGTAATGTCATAAAATTGTGGAACACGTAGAAATATATTATTCTCAGCCAAAAACTATTGACTGATTCCTACTTGTTTGGTATTTGGCTGCATACCGTTTTTTGCCCATATAATGCAAGCAGGTAGGATATGTTTCTATAATAAATTCAATCAAGAAAGCTCCTAGACGTAGTTTCTTCGATAAAACAAGCTGGTTGAGTGATACGTTTATATATTAGTAATTATGTTTTAAGATTAGTATAACAGTATGACCACCAATATATATTGGAGCTACCATAATTGATGGTGAGTACTGTATGATTGTTTGTGAGTGGGTGAAGAGAAGATTCGTTAAAGTTGCCCTTCTAATTACTAAGAATTAAAAACTTTACTGAGTATTGAGTTTGCATTTAAATAAGACCTTAACTGGTTTATCATTTTTGTTACATCTTTGAGACTCAAATCTGAAACTTGAAGTTAAATATAGTTTTGAAGGAAGAATTTCTATTCTCGAAAAGGGAGCTCTTGATTTCTTTTAACTGACGATTATGGTGAAAGGAACAGATCAGGATTTTTGAAGAAACATTAAAGTTGCTAAAAATTTATAACTACTCCAATGTCATCTATGTTGAAGCTGAAAGATGCTTTTCTAAGATTAAAAAGGAATTAAAAACGCGTTATTCGGAATAAAAGTGGTAACAAGATAGGGACCTGAATGCCCTCTGGTTGCGTGTGCTCGAACTGAAAGAGATATTGTCCTGCAATGTATTTTTTAAACATCTTGTGATTGGTTTAATTATGCAGAGTCAAATATATCTGT
>JABUQX010052077.1:0-17500 GCA_015478945.1 Trachelipus rathkii
GGTGCAACGGCGTATCCGAACGTTGACAGTAGCAATAAAAAAAAGATGCTGCTCGGCTCTAGCAAGTATACAAATCTCAGTAAACTTATTATTCATTACTTTATAATATTTTTATAATATTATAATTATAAAGTATAATATTATAATATATATAATATATATATATAATATATATATATATATATATATATATATATATATATATAAATATATATATATATATATATATTATATATATATATATATATATATATATTATATATATATGAGTGCGTCGCAGTGCTCAAAATTCTTAGAATAGACAAAAAAAAATATTATATATATATTATATATTATATATATAATATATAAATATATATATATATATATATATATATATATATATATATATATCTTATTATTATATATATATATATCATATATATATATATATATATATATTATTATATATATATATATTATAATATATATATATATTTAAATATATATTACTTCACGAATATAGATATAACTTACATATAATATTTATATATATATATATATATATATATATATATATATATATATATATAATATATATATATATATATATATATATATATAATATTATATTTATTACTTACATTTAGCGACAATATTCTAACATTTGAATTTTATTGGGCCTCACACAACACCCGAAAAAGAATTTAGTCATTTTTATATGAAGCTTAAATCGAACATTATTGGGTACCAGTAATTTATAAAACTACACAGCCTCAATTTTATTACAAACACAGTAACACACCAAAATCAGTAATAAATATTAATATAATAAATTAATTATGACAATCGTTATTAATAAGTAAAAACTACCCCACAAAAATCACTAAGCTTATAATATATAGAAAACGGAGCTAATGCTGGGCGGCAGAGGCACGCTACAATTCGCCGAAAAAAGAGTTCGGAAGCAAGTAATTGAAATAATATCTCCTGTTTTAGTCAATATTTTTAATTGCAATTACGAATTAAATAATTCGGTATAAGAGATGATCAAGTTAGCATAAAATTATTAATTAGTTAATTATTATAATTATGTTATTAATAATATTATTATTATTTCTTGCTAATGCAATTTAAACGGGGATTATTTAAAAAAAAATGACTGCTACCGACTCGTCAGGCACATCCACAGTTTCCTAGCCTCAGAGAATATAATAATATATAATAATTAATAAATCAATAATAATAATTAATAATTAATAATTAATAATGAATAATTAATATTTAATGAATAATTAATGAATCAATAATAAGATAGAAAAATAATAATAATAATAATAATAATAATAATAATAATAAGAATAATAATAATAATAATAATAATAATAATAATAATAATAATAATAATGTTATTTTAGGTTATGTAATTTTTTCCTTTCTGACTCCGTTGAAACTCGTTACATCAGGATCTGGTTATGCCAGTTAAAAGCAGGGCTGCTGAATCAGAGTCGAAATTTTCTAGCTGGCTGGAGGCAGAGGCAAATTTTTTTTTGAAAGGACAAAAAAAAATTTTTTCTCCGGCTCCCCTAAAAAAAAATTTCGACTCCGGCTTCGCAGACCTTCCTGTAACTGACCTAACCCCATCCAGATCTAGCGTGGTGCAACGGCGTATCCGAAGTTGAAGTAGCAATAAAAGATGCTGCTTCGGCTCTAGCAAGTACAAATCTCAGTAATTATTATTTTTATTAACTTATATATATATATATATAAAATTAGATTGTTAGATAATGTTATCTTTATTAAATTATCTTACTTTGTAGTATTTTAAAAAATATAAGATTGTATTAATTTTCATTAATTAACTGTACAATCTTAATTTGATAAGTTACTTGTTTATTATGAGTGGGTATATTGATATATGGTATAATATATTATAGTATGTGTTTCTATTAGTTTGTGAGTATAGTGTATTATATGAATATATATGTATTTATATATTATTAATTTATTAGTTTTATTAGTAATATTGTAGGAAATTCTTATTATAGGTGAGTATGTGTCTAATTTGTATAGTATATATTTATATAAATTATGAAAGACTATAATTATTAGATATATAAACTTGGTAATTAATGATATATATGAGAATGAGGTAGTATATATATGTATATATCATGAGTCTGGGGTAGTTTACGGCGGCCTTCGTGGTTCAAAATCTTTGAGATATGCAAAATACGAATATATTTCTATATGTGTGATTGTGATGTAGGATTGTTATAGGTACGATTAGTATATATTATTATTTTATAAATAGTGAGTTATAGTATTTGTGTGTATTTATATTGTATATATATTTTATTGTCTAGAAAAATTCAGTTGTGAGATCTATTCTTTATGAATAAAAATAAACATATATCTATAAAAAATCATTTTATTGTAAGTGCTAATTACTTATATGAGATTCTGTTCAAATTTTTTTATTGTTTATTATATTATATTTCTTTTTTTTTTATATATTTTCAGAGTTGTTTTGTGTTAGCCCAGTTATAGTTTTAGTTTTATAGTTGTTAGGTTTTGAATCTTAAATACACTATATTGTATTGTATTTATGCTGTAGTATAGTGATAAGGGTATATATTTATTACTACATTATATTCCCACATATCTAACATTTGAATTTCATTGGGCTCAGCATCTATACACCCGAAAAAAGAGGATTGTGACCATCTTTAGAGGCCCATTTTACAAATACGATTTTCAAAGTTCTATGCGCCAAGGTTATATATTAGTGAACTTTAACAGGCTCTTATGTTTATATCGTAACACAGTAGAACATACAATCTATATATAAATAATATAATAAATATATATGGAAAATCGTTAATAAAAAAAATACTCCCGCATCAAAATCACTAACATTTTTATGTGAGTTAATAGTATAGTGAAACGGAGCCTAGTGCTGGTCGGCAGAGGCATGCTACAATTCCCGAAAAAGAGTGCGGCGACTCAAAGCGTGTTTGCTGTTAGACTGACTGGTGTTTTTGTTGATAGTCAATTATTTTTAATTTGCAATTACGAATTAAATAATTGCGTGTATAAGCAGATGATTGTCAAGGTTAAGGCATTAAAATTATTAATTAGTTAGGTTTCTGGTTCATTAACAGCATTGCCTATTATTTGACTCGCTTTCACTTTTAAGGGTAAATGCATATTTATAACGGTGATTTTATTTTATAGATAAAATTATGATGACTGCTACCGACTCGTCTAGGAGCTATCTCCACATTTGTTCCTTTAACCTCATTGAGAAATAAGAATCTATTTTGTTGACGTCGAGATTTTTTTGGCATTGAACAGATTTTTTCCACCGATCGTCTACTATTAATAAAATAAATCTGAGTAATGAAAATTGTTACTGTCGCTCTTAAGAGTTCTCTGTATGCCTTCGTAGAAAAATCATTCTGTTGTTAATGTATATTGATTATTTAATGTTTAGTATATAATTATGTTATGTGTTAATATATATATAGGGTAGTAGGTATAAGGGTTTAATTAATATCTGCCTATGTTAATCTATTTACTTATTTTATTATATTTATATAGTTCACTTATATATATATATATATATATAAATATATAATATATATGCTTGCTCTTTGTTTAATTATTTTTTTGGGCTCCTGAATGCTCTCGGCCGAGAATTTGTTTTCCCCCTCTCTTTACCCCTCAAAAAGCCGCCACATCTGATATATATTTATATATTTATATTTTATATTATTATATATTATATATAATATTATTATTATATTATATTAGTAGGTAGTATTATATATAGTTATTTATGGTTGTATATATTATATTTGTATTATATTATATTACTATATATATATATGTTTCTATTTTATTTTTATCTAATTTATCTCAATTACTATATTATTATTATATGGGTACTATTTCTTATTATACTATTCTCTTTCTTTCGCCGCACTGGCGACCTTTTCCCTTCGTCCCCCCCATACTCTTTAGTATCTTACCACAGCTCGCTCAGGTTCCCTCCACCGCTGTCCGGCCCAACTACTCTGCTTGCTAGGAACTTTATTCTGCGGAGTTGGAGGGGGTTGTGGACTTGGTTTGACTATTGTCTCTTGAGGGGGAGTTCGCGGCCTGGTGTAATCTGTTGCAGATGTTTGAGTTGGTCTGCCTTAACGTGTTGGAACTATTATTATGAATTTTGCATATGTTTGTTGTGGCTCGCACTTAATTTATGGTCCTAAATGTATGAGCATGAATGATTTATTATATGAAAGAGTAGGTTTTAATTCCTGGTGCTATTCTTTGTTTAGCTGATGGAGATATTTTAGTCTATATTGTTTGTGTTTGTCTGTTTTTATAATAAATTTTCCTTTAGGTGTGTGTGTTATTTTTTTAGATATATAATATTTGTTTAAAAAGGTTTTATGTATTCAGAAATTTTATTATGTATTTGATTAGGCCTGAGATTGATGCTAGTTGTATTATATATGAGGTTGTAATAGATATCCGTGTGTGTTTAGCAGGGTGTTGCTGGGTGTTGTGATCTTTTTTTTGTCCTGTTTGTGTTTTTTTAACAGTAGCATAAGAACCTTTACCATTTTCTAAGTGTATGTCTGTGGTTTATTGGTCTAGTATTTTTGGTCTTCCTTTCATGTAGGTGTTGTTCTGATGTTGTAGCAGGTGCCATCCTGTCGGTAAATTCTGGTTTTCTTTGTTTGGAATATGTTTGAGTTTTCTTTATGTACCCTTGCATAAAACGGATGGGTGCGTGTAATTATTGTGAGACATGATTTTATATGTTCGGCGAATATGGTATTGTTTGTATGGTCTGAATGAAGGTGGATATCTGTTTAGTGGGATTATTTTGATCGTGTCATTGCCGCCTATTGGTTCTCAGTATGTTTAGGTTTCCTGTTTGTTTGGGATGTGTATGTTTTTCTTATAGATGCTTTGGGAAAGTCAATATGAGTGTGTCGTGATTACTGCCAATGAATTATGGTGGATGTTGTTTTTAATGGGATCAGCGACTTCTGTTTAATTGTGAAGGATTTTGTCGGCGGTTGCGTTGAGCCGAGTTGTGGAGGCGTCATGATTGTGATTAGGAGTTGATGAGAATGGTTTATTAGTGATTGCAAACATCTTATTTAATGTATCGGTCAGCTAAGTGTTGTTAATTTGGTTGATGTATTGTGGCTTAGATAGTTGCTGTAGTTGGTAGGGATCTGGTTCGTGTGTGTGGATTATGGCCCGACTATCGCCGTAGGTTGTATTTGTGATGGTTTGTGTTGTGGTTTGTGGATAGTGGTCTGCAGTGAAAATGCGAGTAAGGATATTGTTATAGGAGCTCCTTGGAGTTACTGCCGGTTTATTAAGTGTTTATTGTATTTGGTTCGACGTTCGTTGAATTGATTTTGTGTTGTTCTCCCTGATAGGAAGTTTGTTACCCATTCCTTTAAATTTGTGGGAATATCTGATTTTATTATTTTGTAGATTAGGTTGTCTGGGAACTATGTATCAAAAGCTTTGCCGTGTATATCGTGGATTCATGGTCAGTCAATGTCGAGTTAGTAAAGGTATCGCTACGGTCCGCAGCGAAATGTCTGCAAACCGCAAACCGCAAGTTGCAACCGGATATTGCAAATGTCTCAAAGCAACATTTTGCAACATTTGTTTTTGACGTTTTATACGTCAATGTTAGGGTTATTAAGGTCGGTTAGAATGAATGTAAGATCTGGAATACCGTTTTCTGTTTTTAACATGTTCTTAGGGGCTTTAATCATTCTAAAAGGTTTATTTTTTATTTATAAAGGGTTTAAATTATCAGTAGATCATTTCTGACGATTCCTTTCGATTTATCAAAGTTTTTACCACTAAATCGAATTTTAAATCGTCTTTCTACGTGATCTGGATGCCTTAATACATTGAAAAGCATAATCGAAAGAAAATCATTACTATTATTTACCTCTATTAATCGCGGTAGTAAGAGATGGATTTGGGACCTTAGCTAGAAATGACGTCACAGCCTCAGCTGCCGTTCTATCTTTCTAGCCTATTTCTAGCACGATATTTTTTCGAGCTAGATGGTCCGAGTATGGGTCGATTCCTATGTTTTAAGGTATAAGGAATCGATTCCGATGGTTTATAATGGAATCGGAGCACTTCTAGTATGATTTGTATCCCAACCCCCCTTTTCTAGTACTTCTAGCTTGGTATATCCTACTTCAAGGAATATGACCGAGCTAGTGGGGGACTAGTATATTTTGAGGTATGCCGAGTTAATTCCCGAGGTGTTTAAAGGAATCGGTGCATCAGCTGAGGTGCTATTGCGGTGCGAAACACCGCTTTAGGACTTCTAGAATATTTTTTATTTTTCGAGGTATATGGCCCGAGCATAGTGTCTAACCCTATGTTTAGAGGGTCTGCGAATCGATTACCGGTATTACCGAGTGGATTGGAGCAACCCTTAGGGCATTTGCATTGGTGTTGATTTGCTCATGCATATTTTAGGCTTTTTAATTGACTTCTAGTTAAGGTATCCTCTTCAAACTTAGCATCGTACCTGTTGAAGGTGTTGCCTGCCTAGCCCTGAGGTTTCACGCCGCTACGCCTGAGGGAAAGAGGGTCTGAGCCTCCAAAAGCTGGAAATGGAATTAGAGGTTGAAATTTGGTGAGTGAATAGAAGAGAACGAATGAAATAGAGTAATGAGTTAAATTAAGTGCCGGAGCACATGAACAGGAGCCGGAGCTGATGCCGGAGCTGATGCCGGAGCCAGACTGGAATTCTGGCTCCAGTCAGATATTGAGTCAAATGAGGTGCCTTTATATGTGTTTTTAATGACGTAGATTCCGAATTTGAGGGTTTCAACACCCTCAAATGAGTTTGAGGGCTCAACTTGAGGGGAGTCCCTACTGAAAAAGAAGAAAAGTACAGAGTGCAAGACAGAGAAGATTGACGAAGGAGGAAGGAGGAAGGAAAAAAAAGAAGATGGAGTAAGAAGATGTCTCATATGACGGATCAAATGAGCCGGAGCACTGAGTCGGAGGTGGAGCTGGTGCTGAAGTAGAAGTCAGAAGGTAAGCACAGAGTGCGTAACTGAGGAAGAAGGAGATAAAAAGAAGTCTCATATGCCGGAGTAAATGAGCCATTGCAAGTATAGGTACCGGAACCGGTGCGATGCAGAGTTAGTAAACATGTACTTAGCACCATAATATTGGTCTCCTTATATACGTTTTCAATGATGTAGAACACGGATTACATAGTTTCATTACTCCTTAATAAAAATTAAAATTCATGCGATAAAGGTGGGTGAGGTTGACGCCCGAATGGCGAGCCTTAGTTTAAGCTGACACATTTTTAATTTGATTAGCCTTGTAAAGATATATATATATTTTTTGTTGTTTTGTTAAAAGTTACTATAATGCTGCAAAATAACATTATAATGTTAGAGATATGCTGGAAAAAGTGTGAATAGGTTAAGTTTTGGAATGTGATGTTAACTACTTGTCTGTATTATGAATTGAATTTTGTTAATGATAGCAATTTTATTCATATGTAAGGCATATTAGATATGTTATTTTATGTTATAAACATTAAAAGAATAAATCTACGTTGTGATCGTTCAAAAGAACTTATTTTATGTAATGTTAGAGTCTTATTGATACTAAAATATGACTTGAATCATTTAGGGTATGCTAAATTAGCTTTGATATGTTCCAGGTATGGTAGAAAATGGGAAATATGTTAAACTTTATGGGCTATGTTAGTTACTTTCCCTTTAATAAACAGAGAACAGTGTTATTGAAAGCAGTTTATTCGTATGTAAGGTATGTTATGACTCGTTATGTTCTTAATTCAGTTTATGTTATGTTAGCTTTAGTTACGCTAAAACATTGTTATGTTAGCATTTATTCGTTGGTTAGTGTGATAACTAGGTTAGATTAAGCTAAATTTTTATTGTTTGTTTGTTAAATATTACAATATTAATGCTAAATTAACAATGATGTGGTATAGATATGAATGAAAGGCAAGGCTAGGTTGAGTATTGCGTGGGTGATGATAGCTTATTTACTGTAGACATACAGGTAACTTTGCTAATGGTTATAGTTTATTCATAGATAAGACATGTTAAGTATGTTATGTTTTTAGTCTGGGTGCTGTTATATTAATTTTACAGATGTTAAAACTTTGTTATGTTAACATTTATTCGTCGGCCAGTAAGATATTTAGTTTACATTATAATTTTTTTTCAAAGTCCTGATAAATACTGCTATGCTAGTGTAAATTAGCATTGATGTGACTAACTAGTAAGGATAGGTTAAGCTTTGTAGGTGATATTGGATACTTTACTGCTCTTAAGCTGTTAACTATGATGATGTTAGCAGCTTATTCGTTCTTAAGGAATGCTAGCTTCATTGTTGTGCATAATATTCTTAGTTTAGGTGATGAAATTAGTTTTACCGATGTTAAAACTTTCTGTTACTAAATTAATTTTCACTATTTAATAAAGTACCTAAAGAAATACCTCTTTCGCCGAGAGAAGGGTGAGTGAGAAGACCTTTGGGGTAACACAGTCGGGTTAGCCTTAGTATTGGTAGGTATTGGTAGGTATTGGTAGGTATTGGTATGTATACTAGTTTGTTAGGGGTATGCAAGGGAATAACCAGAGCTATGTACAAAGTTCGTATGAGTACGATAATGTATTTAATTGTTATTAATGTTATTTTATAATAAATTGAATAATAAATTAAATTTGATTAATATTAATTTTTTATATTTAGAGCAAAGTATTGTTTTCAATCATCAATTTTCAGTGGTCAAATTAATTAAAAAGCAAAATAATAATAAAAACAAATATATATTGTATAAGGTACATAGTGTACATTATACAATATAATATTATATATATATATATATACATGGGAGCGGGATATATATATCAATATATATATATTTTTATATATATATAATATATAGTATATAATATATATAATATATAATATATATATATTATATATATATAATATATATATATATATAATATATATATAAATATATATATATATATATATATATATATATATATTATATATATATATATAAATATATATAAAAAAATACTATATATATATATATATATATATATATATATATATATATATATATATATATATATGTACATTTAAATATATATATATAATATATATATATATATATAACACTGGGAGCGGGCCAAAATTAAATTCTATAAAGAATTTAATTTTGATGAGTATGTAAACTAAATTTAAAAACATTTATTTTACATTTTTATGTCAAAAACATATCAATGTCTTTTTGTTACACAAAAACACAGGTAACCATTTGAAATTATTAGTTGAAGATACCTTAAAGTTGTCCTTGATTTATGAGCTTTTTATGTAGCTCTCTACACTGAACAGCAGCTTTCCTTTTAACTCTATTATTATTATTATTATTATTATTATTATTATTATTATTATTATTATTATTATTATTATTATTATTATTATTATTATTATTATTATTATTATTATTATTATAATTATTATTTATTATTATTATTATTATTATTATTATTATTATTATTATTATTATTATTATTATTATTATTATTATTATTATTATTATTGGTATAAACTGTTTCTGATAGATTTGCATCAAATTTGGTATAATTTTTTATCAGTAAAATACATAAGCGAATTTCTGGAAAAGTTTTTGGTGGGCTTAGCTCCCAGGGTTGAAGTCTATATAAATATATATATATATATATATATATATATATATATATATATATTACTTATATTACTATATATATATATATATATATATAATATTATATATATATATATATATATATATATTATATATAATATACATATATATATATATATATTATATAATATATATATATATATAATATATATATATATATATATAATATATATATTATATATATATTATATATATTATAATATATATATATATATATATATATATATATATAGTGTGGTGTGTGTGTGTGTTTTGCGCAGGTGCATGGTGAGTGTAAGATTAAATAACAAAAATACAAAGAAAATTAAAATTTCTATCACTTACCGACTGCTCTTTTAACAGACGAAGTTAAATCCTTAGTTATTTATCGAGATATGCTTCCGACACTTAAAAATAATGGAATCGTCTTCAACAGAACGTTTTTGATATGAAGCACTGACATGTTGCCAAAGTGTTCCTGAGTCATTCTTGTTCGGAGCCATGTCTTTATTCGCCTCATAGCCGAGAATGATCTCTCAGCGGATCAGGTCACCGGAAGGGTCATGCAGGCTTGTAGAAGTTTGTATAGATTTGAAAACGTCGCCGAGCTGACCAAACAGCTTATTTTCTTTATGCGGCTTATGCCCTTCTTTCCTTCAAGGTGAGTTTTTAAGCAATTCGAAGCTACTGTCATTTCTGCTTTTAAAACGTTTTCATCGATAGAAAACAAAGGGCCATAATGTTGACAAATACTATTACTTTCTCCTCCCGAAGTTTAACGCAATTGAATTGGTCACTCACGGGCATTTTCTAAACTCTCAGTGGTGAATCTTTCTTTAAGATGACCAACGGCGGCATCCAAAATTAGAAAATATGAGACCACAAGCCAATACCCTTTTGCTAGAACTGGGGCAGAGAGATCTCCATCCACTTCCAATGATGTGACCGATGTTTCTGGGAAATGCTGATTTGTTGGTAAGAAATCCGAAAATATATTGGCTTGTTGTCTTTTTCTTTTGGAAGATGTTTGAGGAGTCTCAATTTCAATTTCATGATCCTCTACGAATTGTACAGTAGATTCCCA
This sequence comes from Trachelipus rathkii, assembly GCA_015478945.1. Classification (NCBI taxonomy): domain Eukaryota; kingdom Metazoa; phylum Arthropoda; class Malacostraca; order Isopoda; family Trachelipodidae; genus Trachelipus; species Trachelipus rathkii. The sequence continues at coordinate 10,863 of JABUQX010052077.1, forward strand.
AAGGTCAAAAACTGAGCTTCAGTTCGTTTACTTTCTAAAGTGTTGATAACTCCAACAACGAGAGTAGTAACACGACGATATTGGACCCCGCTGGTCATTTTGACCAACGCAAATTTTACCTGCCCTTGACCTTTTTTGAGCCCAAATTTTTACCTGACCTTGACCTTTTTGGGCCTTGATTTTTTGGCCTTGACCTTTTTTTTGACCTTGACCTTTTTGAGCCCCTTCGAAGAAGGGGCGTGCCAGACGGATGCGGAGCATCCGTCGTACGTAGCGCCCCCCTATTTTGACCCCCCTTTAGGGCTTAGCCCCTTTTTTGATGTTTTGGCCTTGATATTTCGGCTTTGGCCTTGATATTTCGGCCTTGATACCGTATCAAGGTCTGAAATTGACCATTCTTAAAGGTCATTGGAGGGATTAAGTGGTCATAAATTGAACTCCTCAGGTACCTGTCACCTTGCCTTTGGTAGGTATCTGTGCTAACATGAGGTCATGTAGGTATCTGACCTGTTTGGATCTGTCCTAACTTATTTCCATCCACACTCACACCTACACACGCGCGCTCACACATACACACACACACACACACACACATACACACACACACCTAGCATACACCTAGCCTACACCCAGCCTTTACATAGCCTACCCCAGCCTTCACCTAGTCTCACCTACCCTAGCCTACACTAGCCTACACCTACACCTAGCCTACACCCAGCCTACACCTAGCCTTCACCTAGCCTACACCTACACCTAGCCTCCACCCAGCCTTCACCTAGCCTACACCTACACCTAGCCTCCACCCAGCCTTCACCTAGCCTACACCTACACCTAGCCTACCTGCCCCTACAGCTTTGATGCCTCACCTTTGTTGATGGCTCAACTTTGATGCCCTCAACTTTTTATGGCTCACTTTGATGTGTACTATATTGCATGGTTCAGCTTTGATTGATCAGATTTATTGATGGTTCTAACTTTGATGGTTCCCAATCACCGTAAGGAGTATCTAGGGATGTTCTATTAGTATTCTATGAGTATTCTATGAGTGCCAGGTGAGTGCCAAGTGAGTGCCAATGAGTGCCAAGTGAGTGCCAATGAGTGCCAAGTGAGTGCCACATAGTGCCAACCGAGTGCCACATAGTGCCAACTGAGTGCCACTTTTTTCAAGCCTTTTCTAGCCTCCCCTGAGCCTAGAATAGCCCTAATATGGGTGTCCTACCCCTAGGTTTATAAGGTATGAGGAAATCGATTGGTGTATATTACAAGTTGCTAGGATGCTTCCTACTATGAGTTAGTCTTTTTCTAACACTTATATCCTATATATATTACTTACACACAGACACCACACAACGCACAACCGCTAGGCTACTTATACACACATACACCCACCCTTAGACACTTACACTCTCCCTACACCTACACACACACACACATAGACACTTACACTATGGCACTTATACACACTATGTCACTTATACACACATACACTATGACACTTATACGCACATTCACTATGACACTTATACACACTATGACACTTATAAGCACTTACACTCTCCATAGACACTTACACTAGCCCATATACACTTACACTCACACTCACCATAGACACTTACACTTACATACATACACACTATGACACTTATAAGCACGTACACTCTCCATAGACACTTACACTAGCCGATATACATTACAGCTCACACCACAGATACACTTACACTTACACTCACACACTCGATAATTTTGATGCCTCAAATTGATGCCTCAGATTGATGCCTCAACTGTGATGGATTGATGCGCAAGCATTGATGCATTTTCTAAACCTTTTCTAAACCGTTTTCTACCCTACATCATAGAACAGAGCTAATATTGATGTCTTCCCTAGTTCATAAGCTAACCACCAGGCGCTGCATGCGCCCTCCGCGCAAAGACAGTCAACCTCGCACCGCAGGTGCGACCGCCGTGTTCCGACGTCGGTGCGCCCGCAGCGCGCATATTTCCGCAATCCCGCCCGCCACGTGCGCCCGCAGGCGCAATATTTCCGCGTACCCGCCGCCGCGTGCGCCCGCAGGCGCAACATTCCCGCGCGTATGAAAAATATATATACTATGAGTCATTCATTTTTATTCATACTTAAACATTTTTTATAAAAACATTTTCGCGATACTAAATACTGTAACTCTTTACAGACCTATTATTTAACTCATTATTTATAACATTATTTTTTCTTTTATATTTTTACTTAATACTTTTTTAATTTATAAAATTTTAAAATTGTATGTAAGAAGAAAAAGCCAGAGTGACTGATATACATAATAATTTTATTTTACTACAATTGTACGAAATTTTATTAAAAACATAATTCTTTAGCAGACCTTAAAGCAGTATCCAGTAAATCAATAGAGGTGTTACCTAGAACAAAGGGATTAGTATGCTTTTGGTTTACTAACTTGCTTTACTGCTTTAACTCGTGTTTTAACTGCTCATAATTCATATTGTTTTACTGCTTTACTCATATCTTTCATTAACATTACATCCTAAAGCAGTAAATTAGTAAATCAATAGAGGTGTTACTAGCAACAAAGGGCTTAGTATGCTTTTTGTTTTTACTGCTTTACTGCTTTAACTCATTGTTTTACTGCTTTAACTATATGTTTTACCTGCTTTAACTCATATCTTTATTAACATTACATACATACCTTAAAAGCAGTAAATCAGTACAAATCAATAGAGGTGTTACACAGCAACAAAGGGTTTAGTATGCTTTTGTTTTACTGCTTTACTGCTTTTAATAATCATGTTTTACTGCTTTAACTCATGTTTTACTGCTTTAACTCCTATGTTTTTTACTGCTTTAACTCGTGTTTACTGCTTTAAACTCAATATGTTTTTAACTGCTTTAACTCACATACATTAAATACCTTAAAGCAGTAAATCAGTAAATCATTAGAGGTGTTATCTAGCAACAAAGGGATTTAGTATGCTTTTGTTTTTACTGGCTTTACTGCTTTAACTCTGTTTTACTGCTTTAACTCCTATTTACTGCTTTACTGCTTTAATGCTTTATTGCTTTACTGTTTTAACTCATATGCTTTACTGCTTTAACTCTATATTTATTAACATTATGTTTTAATACTTTTTTATTTTATTATTATTTTCTATATTTTTTATTATTATTTTATTATTTTATTTTTATTTTTATTATTTTTTTTAATTATTATTTATATTTTAATATCTCTAATTATTATCTTTTATTTTATTTTATTTTTATTTTTGCCATTATTTACGTAGAATTTGTAAGTGAACGGCTATTGTTTTATTATTATTTAACACACACACACACAACACTTACACATACGCACACACACACACCACACACACACACACACCCCGCCCTGTTTAATCAATCAAATAAGTTCTTTTGTTATGAAACATAATTTATTAAAACATTTTATGTTTTAATTCAAACACGTACATTTATATTATTCATTCAATTATAACTAAAATTATTTCAAAGTTTCGTTAAAAACTTCTATAATAAATCAATCATTATCTTTGAACAAAGAATTATTATTAACTGTTAATACTTTCTGTTTATAACTATCAAGTTTTAAAATATTTTTACTAATTTTATGAAATTTTTATTAAAAGCATATATTTTACGTACTTAAACAATAAATCAAAAATCAATAGGCATGCCCGCTGCAGCCCTCTACACCAAAGCTATGCACGTTTTTGTTCTAATTGACTTACTGCCTTTCATCAATCTTTAGCCATGTAATAAGAATAAAAATAACAAAATAAGTTCTTCGCTGCTAGCATAACATGTATTTTATTAAAATCATTCTAGGTTTTTATTTAAAAATAACAATTATTCACTTACATAAAATGTTTTAATAAATTATGTTCATACAAAAGAACTTATTTGATATGTTTAAACAGGGCGGGTGTGTGTGTGTGTCTGTGTGCGTATGTGTAGTGTAAGTGTGTGCGTGTGTGTGTGTGTATGTGTGTGTGTGTGTGTTAAATAATAATAACAATAGGCATGAAGTAAATAACACTAAGTTTAATAATAAAAATTCAATAAAATAATAATAAAATAATGATAATAAATAAAAATAAAAATAATTAATAAAAATAATAAAAAAATAAATAAGAATAATAATAATAATAAAAAATAATAAATAATAATAAAATAAAAAGTATTAAAACATATGTTTAATAAATATATGCTTTACAATGTTAATAAATATATTCAAAGCAGTAAAGCATATGAGTTAAAACAGTAAAGCAATAAAGCATATGAGTTAAAGCAGTAAAACATAGGAGTTAAAGCAGTAAAACACGAGTTAAAGCAGTAAAGCAGTAAAGCAGTAAAACAAAAGCATACTAATCCCTTTGTTGCTAGGTAACACCTCTATTGATTTACTGATTTACTGCTTTAAAGGTATGTATTGTTAAGCAGTAAATTATATGAGTTAAAGCAGTAAAAACATATGAGTTAAAGCAAGTAAACACAGAAGTTAGCAGTAAAACATTACGAGTTAAAGCAAAGTAAACATGAGTTAAAGAAGTAAACACGAGTTAAAGCAGTAAAGCAGTAAAACAAAGCATACTAATCCCTTTGTTGCAGGGTAACACCTCTATTGATTTTTACTGATTTACTGCTTTTAAGGTATGTAATGTTAATAAATAAATGAGTTAAAGCAGTAAACATCTGAGTTAAAGCAGTAAAACAATGAGTTAAAGCAGTAAACATATGAGTTAAAGCAGTAAAACATGAGTTAAAGCAGTAAACACGAGTTAAAGCAGTAAAACGTATAAAAAGCATACTAATCCCTTTGTGCTATAACACCTCCTATTGATTTAAGCTGATTTCACTGCTTTAGGTAGCAATGTTAATAAATTATATGAGTTAAAGCAGTAAAACATATGAGTTAAAGCAGTAAAACATGAGTTAAAGCAGTAAAACATATGAGTTAAAGCAGTAAAGCAGTAAAACAAAAGCATACTAAACCCTTTGTTGCTAGGTAACACCTCTATTGATTTACTGATTTACTGCTTTAAGGTATGTAATGTTAATAAATATATGAGTTAAAGCAGTAAAACATATGATTAAAGAGTAAAACATGAGTTAAAGCATAACGCAGTAAAACAAAAGCATACTAAGCCCTTTGTTGCTAGCTAACACCTCTATTGATTTTTACTGATTTACTGCTTTAAGGTATGTAATGTTAATAAATATATGGTTAACGCAGTAAAACATATGAGTTAAGCAGTAAAACATGAGTTAAAGCAGTAAAGGCCAGTAAAAAACAAAAGCATACTGAATCCCTATGTTGCCAGGTAACAACTCTATTGAAATTTACTGATTTACTGCTTTTAAGGTATGTAAAGTATATGTTTTTTAATAAACATTTCGTACAATTGTAGTAAAATAAAATTATTATATATTCAGCCACTCTGGTTTTTTTCTTCTTACATACAATTTTTAAAAATTTATAAATTAAAAAGTATTAAGTAAAAAATATAAAAGAAAAAATAATGTTAATAAATATATGAGTTAAATAATAGGTTGTAATGAGTTACAGTTTTAAGGATCGCGAAAATGTTTTTTAATAAAAAATTGTTACAGTATATTAAATGAATGACTATAGTAAATATATAAATTTTTCATACGCGCGGAATGTTGCGCCTGCGGGCGCACGCGCGGGCGGGTACGCGGAAATATGCGCCTGCGGGCGCCACGTGGGGGCGGGATTGCGGAAATATTGCGCCTGCGGGCGCACGCGACGGGTCGGGAACACGCGGGTCGCACCATGCTGTTATTGCGGGGATTGACTGTCCTTTGCGCGGAGGGCGCAATGCTGCGCCCTGGTGTTCAATTATGACTAGGGAAACATCAAATATTGCTCTGTTCTATGAATTTGTAGGGTAGAAAAGGTTAGAAAATGCATCAATGCTACGGCATCAATCCATCAAAGTTGAGGCATCAATGCTGAGGCATCAAATTTGAGGCATCAAAATATCGAGTGTGGGTGTATAGTGAAAGTGTAAGTGTATCTGTGTGTGTGAAGTGTAAGTGTATATGCGGCATAGTGTAAGTTCTATGGCTAGTGTACGTGCTTATAAGTGCCATAGTTGTGTATCGTATGTAAGTGTTAAATGTTTATGTGAGTGTGAGTGTAAAGTTTATATGGGCTAGTGTAAGTGTCTCATGGAGAGTGTTACGTGTGAATGTGTGTATAAGTGTGTATAAGTGTCATAGGGAATGTGCCGTAAGTGTCATAGTGTATGGTGTGTATAAGCTGAATAGTATGTATAAGTTGCCATAGTGTAAGTTGTCAGTGTGGTGTGTGGTTGTAGGGCGAGTGTAGTGTCTACGGGCGGGTGTATTTTGCGTTAATAAGTAGCCTAGCGGGTTGTGCGTGTGTGTGTGTGTCCTGTGTGTATATATATATATATTATATAATATATATATATATTATATATATATATAATATACATATTATATATATATATATATATATATATATTATATTATATATATATATATATATATATATATATATATATATATAATATATATATTATATATATAGAGTATATATATATATATATATAGGCTTAGTGTTAGA
>JABUQX010052077.1:22500-25000 GCA_015478945.1 Trachelipus rathkii
TACCGTTACTTTACGTTTCTCAAATATGTATTTTTTTTACTCACCTCGTGACACATAAAATATTTTAATTACAACTGTTGTAGACTTGTTATTTTATTAATTTCATTTATTTTATAACCGAAATAAATTTTTTATTCTATGATATTTTTTATTAGCCTTTGAAAAGGAAAAATCCTGGTTTAATCAACCCACACCGTCAATTGATCAGAACGAGCAAGGATATAAATCACTCAACCTATATAGCATATATATATATATATATTTATATATATATATAGCATATATATATATATATATATATATATATATATATTATATATATATATATATATATATATATAAATAATATATATTATATATAATATATATATATATTAGAGACGACTCCCGCCCACGTGCTACTCGCGCTCTAGCAGCGCAGATAACTTATAGAAACGATCTATTTTTCAAATTTCGTGATGTTACGTTAAATTCTCTTATTTTTTTTTTGCTAAAGTTGGTCAAATAAATGAGAAATTATTATGCAAAATTAAAACGAAAAAGGTAAGATAACCGCTATTTAAATAACGCTTTTAACTCATTAAAAATGGCGGCAGTTCATGCCCATATCGGATGGCGGAGACGGCATCTGTGAATTTAGATTGATTTTAAATGTTTAAAGTTAATCCTGGAATCGAACTACAGAAAACGTTAAAAAAAGAAAACAGTTTAGAAGGAAGAACTTATTTAATATATATATATATATATATATATATATATATATATATATATATATATATATATATATATAAATATAAAATATATTATATATATATATATATATATATATATATATATATATATATATATATATATATATATGCTGCCCCGCCCATCGTTCAACTATATTCTCTGTCTCAATACTAATACTTTCCCTCAGTGTTGGGAAGCACGCCATGTCCAACCGTTCCGAAAAAAGGAAGCCGCTTCTGATCTTCTAACTATCGCCCTATAGCTCTCACTTGTATTTCTATCTAAGATCTTTGAAACGCTACTCAACTCTCATATTCTTAGTTCATCTGGAGTCCCTTACTTCTTCCGATCGCCAGTCCGGGCTTTCGCGCTCAGAGGTCTACTGGCGATATACTTTCCTATCTAACTGATTTATGGTTTTCCGTCCTCAGGAACTACGGGGAGACTTGTGTGGTGGCGATTTGACATATCCAAGGCATTTGACCGGGTATGGCACGCGTCACTGCTCTCCAAGCTCCCTACTTTGGGTTACTCCTTCCTTTGTTTACTTTGTCTGTTTTCTTTCAAAATCTCTCAATTCGGCTGTTTTTGTTGATATTGGGGGGGGGGGCAACTTATTCGTCCCTTTCAATAGTGGTGTTTCTCCGGGTTTTTTTATTTTCCTACTTTATTTTTCTTTCTTTTCATTTAATGATATATCTCACCTGCACATCTTAAACTTTATCCACTCGTATGCCGATGACTCGACCCTTCATTCTTCAACTCATTTCAATTCTGCTCCCTCTTTTACTTCTAGAATTGCCTCTCGTCTTAATCTTTCCGATTCTATTCTCGCTGACCTGGATAGAATTTCCGGGTGGGGTCGTCTCAACCTTGTGAAATTCAATTCTTTAAAAACCCAACTTCTACAAATCTCCCTCTCTAAGACACCTTCTAACTTTCCTATCTCTTTCGACGGTTCTCTCGTCTCTCCTGTTGACAATATAAACATCCTTGGCCTTAACATAAACAAAAAAAAATGTCTTGGAAACCTCACATCACAACGGTTGCTAGGGCGGCCTCAAAGAAACTGGGAGTTCTGTTTAGGCTGCGAGACTTTTTTTCCTCTTCTCAGTTGCTCCAGCTATACAAGGGCCTCATTCGCCCTTGTATGGAGTACTGTTCTCATATCTGGGGGGGCTCTGGTTTCACCCGGCTTTTGGATAGGGTCGAGTCAAAGGCCAAAAGGCTTATAAACTGTTCTGCCCTTTCCAGTTCTCTTGACCCTATCTTTGCGCGCCGAATGTTTGGTGCTTTTATCTCTTTTCTATAGGACCGCAGTGGCAAGTGCTCGAGGGAACTATCAACTCGCGTACCACCATACGACGCCCCTCTGTAAGCACAAGGGGTGCTGTGTCGGCGCCTGAGTTTTTTTGTGTGAATATTGGTAACTCCAGGCTTGTTGGCTGCGGTCTTTCTTCTTTCCTGCCATCTCTGTTCTGTGGAATTCTCTTCCATCTTCTGTGTTTCCTGCTGAATTTAATCTCTCTCACTTTAAAGCCTGGGTCTGTGCTCATCTGCGTAGTTTGCGTTAGTTGATGAATAACTGATGTGTGCAATACCCCCTCCTTGAATAGGGCTCTGCCCGTGAGTGGTGGTGACAACTGTAATATTATATATTTATAATATTATATATAATATATATATTATATATATATATATATATATATATATATATATATATATATTATTCTATAGAGATGAGGAGAGAGAGAGAGAGGAGAGAGAG
>JABUQX010052077.1:30000-32500 GCA_015478945.1 Trachelipus rathkii
ATAATTTATATATATATATATATATATATATATATATATATATATAATATTATATATATATATATATATATATATATATATATATATATATATATATATATATATATATATATATATATAGTATATATATATATATATATATATATAATACAGACATCATTCCTTGAGGTTAAGCCCCCAAAACTTTTCCAGATATCCGCCTATGTTTGTGGCCGTGTTTAGATTCTGGTGTGTAGTGGCTATGATGATGTCATTTGCGTAGGTTGTTATGATTGTGTGATCTGTTTGTGGTTGTGGTGTATCGGCCGTAAATAATTTGAATAGTGTTGGATATTGTTGCGCCTTGGGGTACTCCGTTGTTGATCATTACTGTTCTGGATTTTGTATTGCTTGTATTTGTGCTGTTCGTCCTGATAGAAAATTAGAAATCCATTTCTTTAGGTTAGTGGGGATGTTAGATTTTGTTATTTTGTGGATCAAGTTATGTTTGGGTACTGTATCGAATGCTTTGTTGATGTCGATTGCTATGAGTATTGTTTTATGAGTTGGTTTTGAGTTTAGGCTGTTGATTGTGAGTTGTAAAATGTTTGTGAGTGTGGTTGTAGTTGAGTGGATTTGTTTGAAGCCGTGTTGGAATTTGTGTTTGATGATGTGTGGGATTATTTTGTTTAGTATGGCTTTTTTTCTAGTAGTTTGCATAGTGTTGATAATAGAGAGATGAAGAAGATATGGTCAGAGGGATCTTTTCTTGGTTTTAATTTGGGCACAATGATAGTTTTTTTTCCAGATAGGGGGAATGAAGTTTAGGCTAATGGATCTGTTATATATTAATGCTAATTGTATTAAAGCTGTGTTCCCTAGGTGTTTGAGGTGTTTCTTTGATATATTGGCTGGGCCAGTTGCCGGTGAGTTTTAGAGTGTCTTTGTTATGTTTTCTAGGTCGGTTGTGATTATTTCTATTGTTGGGTCATGGTTGAGTTTTATTTTCTTGAAGGCTTTGATGATTTTCGTGCTTTGAGGATGCGTGGGTTTTTGACTCTGCTTTGCAAAGTGAGTTGCGAGATTGTTTGTGTGTTGTTTGTTGGTTTGTGGGTTTTGTGTGTTTGGGTTTTTGATAGATTCGTGAGTGTATATTTGTTGGCTGGATGAGTTTTTCAGTGTATTTTTTTGTTTTCCACATTCTGGTGTTGTTCGTGTGTTGGATGTTCTTGGTGAGGAAGGTTTGGAAGTTGTTTGAAGAATGTGTGTTTGTTAGGTTTATGATTTGGGTGTTTAGGGCGTTAATCTGTGTTGTCGTTTGGAGTGATGTGGGTGTTTTTGTTCTGAGCGAGTTGCGTTGTTTGATTAGTTGTTCTATTTCAGATGTTAGGGTAGGGTTATATTTTTTTATGTATCCCCTGGGGATGGCTCTGGCTCTATGTATATATATATATATATATATATATATATATATATTATATATATATATATATATATATATATATATATATATATATATATATATATATATATATATATATATATTATATATATATATAACATATATATATGTATATGTATATAGTTAATAATATATAACATAATATATGTAATATATATATATATATATTAACTATAATAATATATATATATATATATATATAACAATATATATATATATAATTACTATATATATATAACCAATAATAATATATGTATATATAATAATATATATCATAATATATAATATCATAATATGTATGTATGTATATAGCCAACCAGCAGCCAATAATATGTAATATGTAATATGTAATATATTAATATGTAATAATAATATAATATTAATATATTAATAACAACAACCAATAATAATAATATGTATATATAATAATAACTAATATATATATAACATATATATATATAATATATATGTATATATATATGTATATATAATAATATATATAACTACTTCTTTATATATATATATATATATATATATATACTCCTTATATTAAATATATATATATATATATATATATATATATATATATATATATATATAATATAAAATATATATATATTTTTTTGTATGTGGTTTTTCTCTTTTTTTATATATATATATATAACTATATACTCTTATATATATATGTTAATATAATATATATATATATATATATATAATAATATATAATATATATATATATATATATATATACTCAATATATAACTATATCTATATATATTAAAAATCTATGAATTTTCTGCAGTGTGCCTTACTCATTTTTTTTTAATAAAGTGAGTATATACATATAATGTATTTTTTTTCTCCAAATCTCCCTATTTTACCCTGGTGTTACCATAAAAACTCAGACCTGGTGGGTTGGTGGGCCGCTCCTTGGGGAGGTATCCAGTGCAAGCCTGCCTAGTTTCAAGGTAACAACTACTAGGCTATTGATAGCTAACTTACTAGCTTCCCAGAGCCTCAGGTTATGACGACGACATTGTTCGAAGTTTAAATAAT
>JABUQX010052078.1:0-13070 GCA_015478945.1 Trachelipus rathkii
AGGGCAGGTGTTTGAGGTATCTTCTTTGAAAACCTCTAAAATACTTACATTCTGGTATAGCAATTAAGCGTTGTCGAGCTTAGGTATATCGTTTAAAGTGTTATAACAAAGAAATCTAAAGTTGAAAAAATTAGCATATAAACTAAATCACTTTCATGTAATAATTTGGAATCCTAGGTAATTTAGGCAGGTTTTTGAGGTATTTTCTTTGAAGAACTCTAAAATACTTACATTCTTGTGTAGCATTAAGCGTAGTCGAGCTTAGGTATATCGTTTTATGTGTTATAACAAATAAATCTAAAGTTGAAAAAATTAGCATTCTTAGCAAATCACTTTCATGTAATAATTTGGACTCCTAGGTAATTTAGGCAGGTGTTTGAGGTATAGTCTTTGAAGAACTCTAAAATACTTACATTCAGGTGTAGCAATAAAGCGTAGTTGAGCTTAGGTATATCGTTTTAAGTGTTATAACAAAGAAATCTAAAGTTGAAAAAATTAGCATTCATACTAAATCTTCTTCATGTAATAATTTGGACTCCTAGGTGATTAAGGTATCTTCTTTGAATAACTCTAAAATACTTACATTCTGGTGTAGCAATAAAGCGTAGTCGAGCTTAGGTATATCGTTTTAAGTGTTATAACAAAGAAATCTAAGTTGAAAAATTAGCAATTCATACTAATCAATTAGATCTTAATAATTTGGATCCTAGGTTAATTTAGGCAGGGGTTTGAGGTATCTCTGAAGAACTCTAAATACTTACATTCTGGTGTAAAGCAATAAAGCGTAGTCGAGCTTTAGGTATATCGTTTTAAGTGTTATAACAAAGAAATCTAAAGTTGAAAAAATTAGCATTCATACTAAATCACTTTCATGTAATAATTTAGTCACCAAGGTAATTTAGGCAGGTGTTTGAGGTATCTTCTTTGAAGAACTCTAAAATACTTACATTCTGGTGTAGCAATAAAGCGTACTCGAGCTTAGGTATATCGTCTTTAAGTGTTTAAACAAGAAATCAAACGTTGAAAAAAATTAGCATTGTCACACTAAATTACTTTATGTAATAATTGGCAATCCTATTTATTTAAGCAGGAGTTTAAGGATATATTTTTTTGAAGACTCTAAAATTTTAAGTTTGGTGTTTCAATAGAGAGTAGTCGAGCTTAGGTATATTGTTTTAAGTGTTATAACAAAGAATTCTAAAGTTGAAAAAATTAGCATTCATACTAAATCACTTTCATGTAATAATTTGGACTCCTAGGTTTAAGGCAGAGGTTTGAGGTATTTTCTTTGAAGAACTCTAAAATACTTACATTCTGGTGTTGCAGTAGAGCGTAGTCGAGCTTAGGTATATCGTTTAAAGTGTTATAACTAAGAAATCTAAAGTTGAAAAAATTAGCATTCATACTAAATCACTTTTATGTAATAATTTGGACTCCTTAGTTAATTTAGCAGGTGTTTGAGTATTCTGTCTTTAAAGAACTCTTAAGAGATTTACTTACATTCTGTTGTAGCAATAAAGCGTAGTCGAGCTAAGGATATCGTTTTTAAGTGTTATAACAAAAAATCTAAGGTGAAAAAAATTAGCATCATACTTAATCACTTGGCATGTAATAATTTTTAGACTCCAAGGTAATTTAGGCAGGTTTTTTTGAGGTATCTTTCTTTGCACAAACTCTAAATACTTACATTCTGGTGGTGCCAGAATAAAGCCGTTAGTCGAAGCTTTGTTATCGGTTATTAAAGTGTTATACAAAGGAAATCTTAAAGTTGAAAAAGATTAGCAGGCGTACTAAATCACTTTCATGTATAATTTAGACTCCTAGGTTTAATTTAGCAGGATGTTTGAGGGTATCTTCTATGAAGACTCTAAAAAACTTTTACATTCTGTGCAGCAATAAAGCGTAGTCGAGCTTTAGTATATCGTTTTTAAGTGTTATAACAAGAAATCTAAAGTTTTTGAAAAAATTAGCCGTTCGTTACTAATCATTTTCATGTATAATTTAGACTCCTAGTAATTAAGGCAGGTGTTTGAGGTATCTTCTTTGAAGAACTCTAAAATACTTACATTCTGGTGCAGCAATAAAGCGTAGTCGAGCTTAGGTATATCGTTTTAGGTGTTATAACAAAGAAATCTAAAGTTGAAAAAATTAGCATTCATACTGAATCACTTTTGTGTAATAATTTGGACTCCTAGGTAATTTAGGCAGGTGTTTGAGGTATCTTCTTTGAAGAACTCTAAAATACTTACATTCTGGTGTAGCAATAAAGCGTAGTCGAGCTTTGGTATATCGTTTTAAGTGGTATAACAAAGAAATCTAAAGTTGAAAAAATTAGCATTCATACCTAATCACTTTCATGTAATAATTTGGACTCTTTGGTAATTTAGGCAGGTGTTTGAGGTATCTTCTTTGAAGAACTCTAAAATACTTACATTCCGGTGCAGCAATAAAGCGTAGTCGAGCTTAGGTTTATCGTTTTAAGTGTTATAACAAAGAAATCAAAAGTTCAAAAAATTAGCATTCGTACTAAATCACTTTCATGTAATATGTTAGACTCCTAGGTAATTAAGGCAGGTGTTTGAGGTATCTTCTTTGAAGAACTCTAAAATACTTACATTCTGGTGTTGCAATAAAGCGTAGTCGAGCTTAGGTATATCGTTTTAAGTGTTATAACAAAAAAATCTAAAGTTGAAAAAATTAGCATTCATACTAAATCACTTTCATGTAATAATTTGGACTCCTAGGTAATTTAGGCAGGTGTTTGAGGTATCTTCTTTGAAGAACTCTAAAATACTTACATTCTGGTGTCGCATAAAGCTAGTCGCAGCTAAGGTATATCGATTTTAATGTTATAACAAAGAATTTAAAGGTGAAAAAATTAGCTTTAATACTAAATCACTTTCATGTAATAATTTGGACTCCTAGGTAATTTAGGCAGGTGTTTGAGGTATCTTCTTTGAAAAACTCTAAAATACTTACATTCTGGTGTAGCAATAAAGCGTAGTCGAGCTTAGGTATATCGTTTTAAGTGTTATAACAAAGAAATCTAAAGTAGAAAAATTACCATTTACACTAAATACCTTTCATGTAATAATTTGGACTCCTAGGTAATTTAGGCAGGTGTTTGAGGTATCTTCTTTGAAGAACTCTAAAATACTTACATTCTGGTGTAGCAATAAAGCGTAGTCGAGCTTAGGTATATCGTTTTAAGTGTTATAACAAAGAATCTAAAGTAAAAAATGAGCATTCATTACTAAATCACTTCATAAATAATTTGGACCGTAGGTAATTTAGGCGGTGTTTTGAGGTATCTTCTTTGAGAACTCTAAAATACTAACTCTCTGGTGTAGCAATAAAGCATAGTTGAGCTTAGGTATATCGATTTAAGTGTTATAACAAAGAAATCTAAAGTTAAAAAAATTAGCATTCATACTAAATCACTTGCATAAAATAATTTTGGACTCCTAGGTAATTTAGCAGGTGTTTGAGGTTCTTCTTTGAAGAACTAAAAAATACTTACATTCTGATTGTAGCAATAAAGCAGTAGTCGAGCTTAGGATTTCGTTTTAAGTTTTTAACAAGAAATCTAAGTTAAAAAATTAGATTCATACCTAAATACCTTTCATAAAATAATTTGGACTCGTAGGTAATTTAGGCAGGTGTTTGAGGTATCTTCTTTGAAGAACTCTAAAATACATACTCTCTGGTGTAGCAATGCGTAGTCGAGCTTAGGTAATCGTTTTAAGTGTTATAACAAGAAATTAAATTAAAAAAAATTAACATTTCATTACTAAAATCACTTTCATGTAATAATTTGACTCCTAGGTAAATGTAGGCAGGTGTTTGAGTATCTTCTTTGAAGAACTTAAAAAATACCTACATTCTGGTGCAGCAATAAAGCGTATTCGAGCTTAGTATATCGTTTTAGTGTTATAACAAAGAAATCAAAAGGTTGAAAAAATTAGCATTCGTTACTAAAATCACTTTCATGTAATATGTTAGACTCCTAGGTAATTAAGGCAGGTGTTTGAGGTATCTTCTTTGAAGAACTCTAAAATACTTACATTTCTGGTGTAGCAATAAAGCGTGGTCGAGCTTAGCGTAGTATCGTTTAAGTGTTAGTAACAAAAAAAATCTTTAAGTTGAAAAAATTAAGCATTTATACTAAATCACTTTTCATGTAATAATTTGGACTCCAGGTAATTTAGGCAGGGTTTGAGGTATCTTCTTTGAAAAACACTAAAATACTTACATTTTGGTATGTAGCATAAGCTTAGTCGAGCTTAGGTACATCGTTTTAAGTGTGATAACAAAGAAATCAAATTTAAAAAATTTAGAATTCATACTAAATCCTTCATGTAATAATTGAAATCCTATGGTAATTTAGGCAGTCTGTGTTTGAGGTATTTTCTTTGAAGGAACTCTAAAAATACTTACATTCTGGTGTAGCAATAAAGCGTAGTCGGACTTAGGTATATCGTTTTAAGTGTGTTATAACAAAGAATTCTAAAGTTAAAAAAAATTTAGCATCATACTAAATCACTTTTCATGTAATAATTTGCGACTCCTAGGTAAATTCTATGTGAGTGTTTGAGGTTCTCTTTTGAAAGAACTCTAAAATCTTACATTCTTGGTGTAGCAATTAAAGGCGTAGTCGAGCTAGTATATCGTTTTAAGTTGTTATACAAAGAAATTTTAAAGTTTAAAAAATAGCATTCCATACTAAATCACTTTCATGAATTAATTTGACTCATAGGTAATTTATACAGGTGTTGAGGTATTTTCTTGAAGAGCTCTTAAATACTTAAATTCATGGTTGTAGCAATAAAGGCGCTATATTCGAGCTTAGGTATATCGTTTTAAGTGTTATAACAAAAGAAATCTAAAAGTTAAAAATTAGCATTCATACTAAATCACTTTCATGTATAATTTGGACTCCTAGGAATTTAGGCACGTGTTTGAGGTATCTTCTTTGAAGAACTCTAAATTACTTACATTCTGGTGTGGTGTAGCATAAAGCGTAGTCGAGCTTTGGATAGTACGTTTTATGTGTTATTAACAAAGAATCTAATGTTAGAAAATTAGCATTCATTTACTAAATCACGTTTCATGTAATAATTTCGACTCCTAGGTATTTAGGCAGGGTTGAGGTATCTTCTTTGAAAGACAATTTTAAAATACTTACATTCTGGTGCAGCAATTAAACGGTAGTCGAGCTTAGGTATATTTGTTTTAGGTGTATTATAAACGTAATCTAAAGTGTGAAAAATTAGCATTCACTACTAATCTTTTTCAATGAATAATTTTGACTCTAGGTAACTTAGGCAGGTATTGAGGTTATCTTCTGTTGAAGAACTCTAAATTATTACATTTTGGTGCAAGGCAATAAAGCGTAGTTCGACGCTTAGATATATCGTTTTAAATAGTGTATAACAAAGAAATCTAAAGTTTGAAAAAATTAGCATCATACTAAACACTTTCATGTAATAATTTGGACTCCTAAGTAAATTTAGGCAGGTGTTTTGAGGTATTCTTCTTTGGAAACTCTAAAAGTTACTTACATTCTGGTGTGTAGCAATAAAAGCGGTAATCGAGCTAGGTATATCGTTTTAAGTGTTATAACAAAGATTTCTAAAGTTGAAAAAATTGGCCATTCATACTAAATCAGTTTCATGTAATAATTTGGATCCTCCATGAGGTAATTTAGCAGGGTTTGATTTATCTTCTTGAAAACTCTTAAAAATACTTACATTCTAGTGTGGCAATAAAGCGTAGTCGAGCTTAGGTATAATCTTTTAAGTGTTATAACAAAGAATCTAAAGTTTGAAAAAAATTAGCAATCATAACTAAATCACTTTTATGTAATAATTTAAAGACTCCTAGCGTTATTTAGCAGGTGTTTGAGCGTATTATACTTTTGAAGAACTCTTAAAATACTTACTTCTTGTGTAGCAATAAAGAGTAGTTGAGCTTAGGTATATCGTTTTAAGTGTTATAACAAAGAAATCTTAAATTGTGAAAAATTATCATTCATACTAAATCACTTTCATGTAATATTTGGACTCCTTGTAGGTAATTTAGGCAGGTGTTTAAGGTATCTTTTTGAAGAACTCTAAACATACTTACATTCTGGTGTAAGCAATAAAGCGTAGTCGAGTTCTAGGTATATCGTTTTAAGTGTTATAACAAAAGAAATCTAAAGTTAAAAAATTAGCATGCATACTAAATCACTTTCATGTAATATTGGACTCCTAGGTATTTAGGCAGTGTTTGAGGTATCTTCTTTTAAGACCTCTAAAATACTTACATCTGGTGTATGTAGCATTTAAGCGTTGGTTGAGCTTAGTATTATCGTTTACGTGGTGATAACAAAAAAATCTAAAGTTGGAAAAATTAGCATTTATACTTTAAATCCACTTTCATGTAATATTTGGACTTCCAAAAGGTTAATTTTTAGCAGGGTGTTGCAAAGGTAGGCTTCTTTTTGAAACAAACTAAATATTACTTAACATTTCTAGTCTGTTAGCCAGATATAGGCGTTGTTAGTTGAGCTTACGTATATCGTTTTAAGTGTTATAACAAAGAAATCTAAAGTTGAAAAAATTAGCATTCATACTAAATCACTTTCATGTAATATTTTGGACTCCAAGGTAATTTAGGCAGGTGTTTGAGGTATCTTCTTTGAAGAACCTTAAAATACTTACATTCTGGTGTAGCACTTAAGCGTAGTCGAGCTTAGGTATATCGTTTTAAGTGTTATAACAAGAAATCTAAAGTTGAAAAAATTAGCTTTCATACTAAATCACTTTCATGTAATAATTTAGACTCCAAGGTAATTTAGGCAGGTGTTTGAGGTATCTTTTTTAAAGAACTCTAAAAAAATTACATTCTGTTGTAGCAATAAAGCGTAGTCGAGCTTAGGTATATCGTTTAAAGTGTTATAACTAAGAAATCTAAAGTTAAAAAAAATTAGCATTCATACTAAACCAGTTTCATGTAATATTTTAGACTCCAAGGTAATTTAGGCAAGTGTTTGAGGTATTCATCTATGAAGAACTCTTAAAACTTACATTCTGTGTTAGCAATAAGCGTAGTCGAGCTCTTAGTATATCGTTTTAAGTGTTATAACAAAGAAATCTAAAGTTGAAAAAATTAGCAATCATACTAAATCACTTTCATGTAATAATTTGGACTTCTAGGTAATTTAAGCAGGTGTTTGAGGTATATTCTTTGAAGAACTCTAAAATACCTACATTTTGGTGTAGCAATAGAGAGTAGTTGAGCTTAGGTATATCGTTTTAATTGTTATAACAAAGAAATCTAAAGTTGAAAAAATTAGCTTTCATACTAAATCACTTTCATGTAATAATTTGGACTCCTAGGTAATTTAGGCAGGTGTTTGAGGTATCTCTTTGAAAAACTCTTAAAATACTTACATTCTGGTGTAGCAATAAAGCGTAGTCGAGTTTAGGTATATCGTTTTAAGTTTATAACAAAGAATAAAGTTAAAAAAAATTAGCATTTATTATTTTAAATCACTTTCATGTAATAATTGACTCCTAGGTAATTTAGCAGAGTGTTTGAGGTATCTTCTTTTGAAGAACTCTAAATACTACATTCTGATGTAGCAATTTTTAAAAAAAAGGGGCGTTTTTAAGGTTCCCGGGAAGGGGGGGGGCTTTTAGGGGGGTAATTTTTTTTTTTTAATTTTGCGTTTTTTTGTTTAAAAGGTTTGGGGTTTTAATTTAAAACCCCAAAAAGGAAAAATTTTCTTTTTAAATGTTGAAAAAATTAGCTTCATATAAAATCACTTTCATGTAATAATTTGGACTCCTAGGTAATTTAGGCAGGTGTTTGAGGTATCTTCTTTGGAAACCTCTAAAATACTTACATTCTGGTATAGCAATTAAGCGAAGTCGAGCTTAGGTTATAATCGTTTTTATTTTATAACAAAGAAATCTAGAGTTAAAAAAATTTAGCATTCATACTACATCACTTTCATGTAATAATTTGGACTTCCAGGTTAATTTAGGCAGAGGTTTGGGATATCCTTCTTTGAGAAAGAACTCATAAAATACTTACATTCTAGTGTGTAGCAATAAAGCCCGTCAGCGTAAGGTCACTCACTCTCTCTACTCTCCTCTCATACACACAATTTAAAAGTTGAACAACAAATTAGCATTCATACTAAATAACTTTCATGTAATAATTTGGACTCTATGTAATAGACAGGGTGTTTGATGTATTCTTTCGTGTTGAAAAACTTTAAAATACTTACATTCTGGTGTAGTAATAAGCGTATTAGTCGAGCTTAATGTATATCGTTTTAGTATATAACAAAGAAATCGAAAGGTGAAAAATTAGCATTCATTACAAATAACCTTCATTTAATAATTTGGGACTCTACTAGTAATTTAGCAGGTGTTGTTTGAAGGTATTTTCTTTGAAGAACTCTTAAAATAACTTACATTCTGGTGTCGCAATTAAAGTGTTAGTCGACCTTACCTATATCGTTTAAGTGTATATAACAAAGAAATTCTAAAGTTAAAAAAATTAGGATTAATACTTAAACACTTTCATGTAATAATTTGAATCCTAGTATTTAGGCAGGTGTTTGAGGTATCTTCTTTGAAGAAACTCTAAATTACTTACATTCTGGCTGTAGCAATAAAGCGTAGTTCTAGCTTAGGTATATCGTTTTAAGTGTATATAAACAAAAGAAACTATAGATGAAAAATTTAGCATTCATTTTACTAAATCCGTTCAATGTATAATTTTGGACTCCTAGTAATTTAGGCAAGGTGTTTGAGGTATCTTTCTTTAAGAACTCTAAAACTTACATTATGTTGTAGCAATAAAGCGTATTCAAGTTTAGGTATTATCGTTTAAGTTGTTATAACAAAGAAATCTAAAGTTGAAAAATTGGCATTCATAAAATCACTTTCATGTATAATTTGGACTCCTAGGAAATTTAGGCAGGTGTTTGAGGTATCTTCTTGAAGAACTCAAAATACTTACATTCTGGTGCTAGCAATAAGCGTAGTCGAGCTTAGGTATATCGTTTATGTGTTTTATTATAAGAAAGAAATCTAAAGTTAAAAATAAAGCATTCATACTAAATCACTTTCATGTAAATAATTTGGACTCCTGTAATTTAGGCAGGTGTTTAAGGTATCTTCTTGAAGAACTCTAAAATACATACAATTCTGGTGTAGCAATGAAGCGTAGTCGATCTTAGGTATATCGTTTTAAGTGTTATAACAAAGAAATCTAAAGTTGAAAAAATTAGCATTCATACTAAATCACTTTCATGTAATAATTTGGACTCCTAGGTAATTTAGGCAGGTGTTTGAGGTATCTTCTTTGAAGAACTCTAAAATACTTACATTCTGGTGTAGCAATAAAGCGTAGTCGAGCTTAAGTATATCGTTTTAATTGTTATAACAAAGAAATCTAAAGTTGAAAAAATTAGCATTCATACTTAAATCACTTTCATGTATAAATTTGGACTCCTAGGTTATTTAGGCAGGTGTTTGAGTATCTTCTTTGAAGATCTCTAAAATACTAACATTCTGGTGTAGCAATAAAGCGTAGTCGAGCTTATAAATATCGTTTTAAGTGTAACAACAAAAAAATCTTAAGTTGAAAAAATTAGCATTCATAATAAATCACTTTCATGTAATAATTTAGACTCCTAGGTAATTTAGGCAGGTGTTTGAGGTATTTTCTTTGAAAACCTCTAAAATACTTACATTCTGGTGTAGCAATAAAGCGTAGTCGAGCTTAGGTATATCGTTTTAAGTGTTATAACATAAGAAATCTAAAAGTAGAAAAAATTAGCGTTCATACTAAATCACTTTCATGTAATAATTTAGACTCCTAAATAATTTAGGCAGGTGTTTGATTTATCTTCTTTGAAGAACTCTAAAATACTTACATTCTGGTGTAGCAATAAAGCGTAGTCGAGCTTAGGTATATCGTTTTAAATGTTATAACAAACAAATCTAAAGTTGAAAAAATTAGCATTCATACTAAATCACTTTCATGTAATAATTTGGACTCCTAGGTAATTTAGGCAGGTGTTTGAGGTATCTTCTTTGAAGAACTCTAAAATTACCTACATTCTAGTGTAGCAATAAAGCGTAGTCGAGCTTAGGTATATCGTTTTAAGTGTTATAACAAAGAAATCTAAAGTTGAAAAAATTAGCATTCATTTTAAATCACATTTATGTAATAATTTGGACTCCTAGGTAATTAATTCAGGTGTTTGAGGTATCTTCTTTGAAGAACTCTAAAATACTTACATTCTGCTGTAGCAATAAAGCGTAGTCGAGCTTAGATATATCGTCTTAAGTGTTATAACAAAGAAATTAAAAGGTGAAAAAATTAGCATTCATACTAAATCACTTTCATGTAATAATTTGGACTCCTAGGTAATTTAGGCATGTGTTTGAGGTATCTTCTTTGAAGAACTCTAAAATACATACATTCTGGTGTAGCAAAAAAGCGTAGTCGAGCTTAGGTATATCATTTTAAGTGTTACAACAAAGAAATCTAAAGTTGAAAAAATTAGCATTCCTAATAAATCACTTTCATGTAATAATTTGGACTCTTATGTAATTTAGACAGGTGTTTGATGTATCATTTTTGAAAAACTTTAAAATACTTACATTCTGGTGTAGTTTTAAAGCGTAGTCGAGCTTAGGTATATCAATTTAAGTGTTATAACAAAGAAATCTAAAGTTGAAAAAATTAGCATTCATACTAAATAACTTTCATGTAATAATTTAGACTCCTAGGTAATTTAGGCAGGTGTTTGAGGTATCTTCTTTGGAGAACTCTAAAATACTATACTTCTGGTGTAGCAATAATAAGCGAGTCGAAGCTTAGGTTTAGTCGTTTTTAAGTTTAATAAAAAAAAAAATCTAAAGTTGAAAAAATTAGCATTCCATACTAAATCATTTCATGTAATAATTGGACTCCTATGTAATTTAGGCAGGTTGTTTGAGTATTCTTCTTAGGAACATCTCTAAATACTTACATTCTGGTGTACAATAAAGCGTAGTTCGAGCTTAAGGTATATCGTTTTTAGTGTTATAAATAAAGAAATCTAATGTTGAAAAAATTAGCACTTCATACTAAATCACTTTCATGTAAATAATTTGGACTCCTAGGTAATCTTGGCAGGTGTTTGAGATATCTTCTTTGAGAATCTAAAATACTTACATTCTGGTGTAAGCAATAAAGCGTAGTCGAGCTTAGGTATATCGTTTTAAGTGTTATAACAAAGAAATCTAAAGTTAAAAAAATGAGCA
This sequence comes from Trachelipus rathkii, assembly GCA_015478945.1. NCBI lineage: Eukaryota > Metazoa > Arthropoda > Malacostraca > Isopoda > Trachelipodidae > Trachelipus > Trachelipus rathkii. The sequence goes on from JABUQX010052078.1 coordinate 11,316, forward strand.
TTCATACTAAATCACTTTCATGTAATAATTTGGACTCCAGGTAATTTAGGCAGGTGTTTGAGGTATCTTCTTTGAAGAACTCTAAAATACTTACATTCTGGTGTAGCAATAAAGCGTAGTCGAGCTAAGGTATATCGTTTTAAGTGTTATAACAAAGAAATTTAAAGTTGAAAAAATTAGCATTCATACTAAATAACTTTCATGTAATAATTTGAACTCCTATGTAATTTAGACAGGTGTTTGATGTATCTTCTTTGAAAAACTTTAAAATACTTACATTCTGGTGTAGTAATAAAGCGTAGTCGAGCTTAGGTATATCGTTTTAAGTGTTATAACAAAGAAATCTAAAGGTGAAAAAATTAGCATTCATTACTAAATAACTTTCATTTAATAATTTGGACTCCTAGGTAATTTAGGCAGGTGTTTGAGGTATCTTCTTTGAAGAACTCTAAAATACTTACATTCTGGTGTCGCAATAAAGTGTAGTCGAGCTTACCTATATCGTTTTAAGTGTTATAACAAAGAAATCTAAAGTTAAAAAAATTAGCATTCCTACTAAATCACTTTCATGTAATAATTTGGAATCCTAGGTATTTTAGGCAGGTGTTTGAGGTATCTTCTTTGAAGAACTCTAAATTACTTACATTCTGGTGTAGCAATAAAGCGTAGTCGAGCTTAGGTATATCGTTTTAAGTGTTATAACAAAGAAATCTATAGATGAAAAAATTAGCATTCATACTAAATCACTTTCATGCAATAATTTGGACTCCTAGGTAATTTAGGCAAGTGTTTGAGGTATCTTCTTTCAAGAACTGTAAAAAACTTACATTCTGGTGTAGCAATAAAGCGTAGTCAAGCTTACGTATATCGTTTTAAGTGTTATAACAAAGAAATCTAAAGTTGAAAAAATTAGCATTCATACTAAATCACTTTCATGTAATAATTTGGACTCCTAGGTAATTTAGGCAGGTGTTTGAGGTATCTTCTTTGAAGAACTCTAAAATACTTACATTCTGGTGTAGCAATAAAGCGTTGTCGAGCTAAGGTATATCGTTTTAAGTGTTATAACAAAGAAATTTAAAGTTTAAAAATAGCCATTCATATTTAAATTAACTAAATCACTTTCAGTAATAATTTGACTCTATGTAATTTAGACAGAGTGTTTGAATGTATCTTCCTTTTGAGAAACTTTAATACTTACAATTCTGGTGTGTAAATAAAGGGTAGTCGAGCTTAGGTATATCGTTTTAATTGTTATAACAAAGAAATCTAAAGTTGAAAAAATTAGCATTCATACTAAATAACTTTCATTTAATAATTTTGACTCGTACGTAACTTAGGCCAGGTGTTTGAGGTATCTACTTTGAAGAACTCTTAAAATATCTTACATTCTGGTGTAATAATAAGCGTAGTCGAGCTTAGCTATATCCTTTTAAGTGTTAATAACAAAGAAATCTAAAAGTTGAAAACATTAGCGTTCATAACAAAATCACTTTCATGTAATAATTGGACTCCTAGGTTATTTAGGCAGGTGTTTGAGGTAATTCTTCTTTAAAGAACTCTAAAATACTAACATTCTGGTGTGCAATAAAGCGTTAGTCGAGCTTAGGTATATCGGTTTTAAGTGTTATAACAAAGAAATCTAGAAGTTGAAAAAATTATCATTCATACTAAATCACTTTCATGGTAATAATTTAGATCCTAGGTAAATTTAATGGCAGGTGTTTGAGGTTATTTTCTTTGAAAGAACTCTGG
>JABUQX010052079.1:0-26182 GCA_015478945.1 Trachelipus rathkii
TGCCGGTGCTGGTACTGCCTGCGGCGTGGCTACTGCTGCGGTCATAGGTTAAGGTAGCTCACTAGGCGGGCGCCTATGATACTGAGGTATGTATGATACCTGCAACTGCGAGCGTATGATGCCGTGATCCGTGAGCCTCAGGTTATAGCTATACTGGCGGCTATTAGTAGACTGCTATATATATATACTTATTGACTCTATTATTTGTGCGCTATTCAGCCTGCTACCTATTAGTATTTCACTAGGCTTGTAATTGCTGTTACTTATCTGCTACTAGCTGCCTAATGCTGTATATGCCTATCACTAATATTGCTATTATACGCTGACTATGCTTAGTATACTATCTGTAGGTACATGAGCTAAATGACAGAGGCCGTTGAAATTTCAATGATCGCGAATAGAAGCAAAAATTTGTAAATAATTTTAAGGCGCTTGAAATGTAGAAATTCTAGAAAGGGTCAAAAAGATAACAAATAAATCTTATATGCTATAATAGAGTTACAGAATATAGTGAAGTTCAGACTAAGTAGACTCTTATGTATATATTATGTATACTATTGCCTATAATACTGACTATCTAATATTAGTTCATATTGCCTAGCTTACTACTATATATAATACTATATATAATATATACTACTATATATGTACTATCACTTGCTATATGACTACTATATGAGCGTAAATCATTATATATATAATATTAGCTGATTATCAACATATATACTTTCATTAATAAATATATTTATATTTTATATGAACATATACCATTAATTTTATAATTTTAGAATATATTTCATTATTCTTTTGAATACATTTGTTTGATCATCCCTCAAAAAACAAAACTAGTTACTGAAAAAAGATAAAAGAAAGTAAAATAATTATTATAAATTTGTTTTTCATATATTGTTATTTTATTATTATATATTTAAGAGGAAGTATAACTACTCCACCCTACTTTCTCAATGTTTTGGAAGTAAAGCAACTGGTTTGACTGCACATCTTGAAAACTCTGCAGGGTTATACTTTTTTATCACGCTATGATTTTTGTGATATCAGCTGAAATGTTTAATAAATATATAATTTATGGATATTTTATTAGTATACATGCTAATATGATCTATTAATAATGAGACCCAGCCAATCCACTAAATAATAAATAACTAGTCTTGGGCTTTATAATTATTTTCAAGTGTGACAAAGAATTCGAATTAAGTAAAAAGTGTATTGTTCGATATCATATTAGAAACACCACACCATTTATACGTTTACTCTCGCCTCAAACCACCAAGAAATACCTGCAAATGCCCTCCGTTTAATTTAAGGTACTGCTCTCATGGTGTCTTCTCTCACTTTTTAGAGAAATTGAACGTTTCATTCTAGTTTTTCTTACCTTTCGTTATAGTGTGATTTTTATACAAGAAGTTCGTCCAGTGACAGTACTTGCTAAGAATGCGACAACAGAAAAATTACACAATTCAGATATATGCTAGCCTCTGACTCATAACGGATACTGAGTAACATCAAGGTAACCAACGTAACACCAACCTACCAAAGCCTCAACTGACCTAACCTACTAAACGCCTTAAACTACACCTAACCTGTACCTAACGACCCCTAACCTAACTTAACTACCGACACTAAACTCTAACTCAACCTATACAAAAGAAACAATTAAATAGAAAAGAAATAAATTAATTACCTCAAGCAAGTAGTTGATTAAAGTAATATGCTGTTTGCTTGATATATTTGATACTCTTTTCTACAAAACTTAATACTTTCGTCAACTTCTTGCTGACTGCACGTCAGCAAATAATTAAGCATTAACAGGATTTAGATATAAAAAAGCAAAGTTACGAACGCCTCCAACCAAGGTTCCTTTTTTTCACAGAAATTTTCTTGTCGAACAAGGAATTTTTTCGAAATCCCAGGAAAATTTTATTTCCATAGCACTTTATTTTCATAAAATGAATATTGTTGCATACTTTACTTGAAGGAATAATAATAAACTTTCTGAAACAACATTTGCAGGGTTAAATTTTCACTTTTAATTGAAGCACGATAAAAAATATTTTGTGCAATATTTTTGAGACATGCTACAAAAAGAAAATCAAGTAAATAAATAAATACTATAAATTTATGTAAAACTCAAAAAATAAATATAGTAAATAATAGCAAAAAAAAACACCAATCACTTTAAAAGCTTAGTTAAACTAAAACCTTAAACTAAAAAAATGAAAAAAAAAAAGAGTATATATACTATACTATATTATATATGAATTATACCTATAATATTATAACAGCTACTATTATATATATATATATGTATATATAATTATTATATAGTAGATATTATATTATATATATATAAATAATATAATATAATAAATAAATATTATATAATATTATTACTTTATTTTTATGGTAAATTATATATAACAAAAAAAAAAATTTTGTTGCACACAAAAATAAACAAATTAACGAAGTGTGAAGCTCTAAAAGTTTGAAAAGAATTGTTTTAAATAATTGTTAGAATTATATAAATATTTTTTGGGAAATTACCTAAGAGGTTATAGGGCATTTTCAATTGATTTGAAAACGCCTCCTAAGGACAAATTTTGTGCATTAAAATATATATATATCTAATAAATATATATTATAATATATTATTATTTATATAATGATAATTTATATGATAACCTATATATATAGATATATATATACAATATTATTATATATATATATTTCACTAGTAAAATAATATATATATAGAATATTATATATATATAATACAATAATATATATATATAAAAAAAAATATAATATATATATATATATAAGGTTGATTATTGGTATAGTAGAGCGACACTATCATCGATCCATATCTCAAAACTTACAAAGCTACGGGAAAAGGAATACGATTGTGGAATCCTGCAAAATTTTATGGCGGAAAGACTGGTAAAGAAAAAAAAAAAAAAAAAAAAAAAAAAAAAAATGAAAAAAACATCATATCTCAAAAACTAACAATAGCTACAGCGAAAAGGAATACATTTTTTTGGAATCCTTGTAAAATTTTAGTTATGGGAAAATGTAAAAAAAAATAAATAAATTACTCTAAAATAAAATAAAAATGTTGGCAATTTTTTTTTTTTAGGAGCAGGGGAATTTAATATACATATACTATTATTTGTTAAAGGTATACACGGCCAATGTAGGCGGGCTCGAGCCGAACGGGGAACACACGGGGGGACGTTTTCCATACCCCGTAGGGAGGGGCGGAGGAACCCCCGCGACTACCCAAATACCAAAGAGCGGGGGTTCCGGAGACCTCCCTGGAGGGGGGGAAATTAGTCCTACCCGTAGTTCCCCAGGCGAAGACCCCGACTCCTGCCATCGGTGGGGGTATACCCTTGGGTATGCTTTAGTAAAAGAAAAAAAAGCAAAATTTAATAGAAATCTATTTTATTTTAACGAGTAACCAATAAAAGGTCTCTAAATTAGGTCTCTGCTAAATCATATTTAAATTACTAATAAATACATTAAAATAACTATTTTTTATTTTTTTTTTATTTTTTGACATTTTTTCTTTCGTATCTAAAATTTTACCAGGATACCAAAAATATGTATTCCTTTTCTCTGTAGCTATTGTTGTTTTTGAGATATTATTTTTTTCTTTTTTTTTTTTTTTTTTTTTTTTTTTTTTTTTTTTTTACATTTTCCGCCCTAAAATTGGGGACCAGAATTTCAGCAATGTATTCCTTTTCCTTGTGGTCTTGTGTTTGAGATATAGGATTGATGATGAGTTGTCGGGCCTAAACCATTATCATATATATATATATAAACTTGTATATATATGTATAAAGTTTATACATATATAATCTATATAAAGTAAATATCATATATATATATATATAATATATATATATATATATATTATGTTATATATATATATATATATATATATAATAATATACTATCAGACTTACTTAGAGCAGGGATGGCGTGCAAATTTTAGAAAGATTTTTCATGTGACGGGCAATATATATATATATATATATACTATATAGTATATATATATATATATAATAATATACTATATATATATAATATATATATATATATATATATTATAATATATAGATATTTTATATTAAATATATATAATATAATAATACTATATAATAATATATATATAAATATATAATATATATATATATATATATATATATATATTATATAAATATATATATATTAATATAGTTTCAATATTTTATTACTTTTATTTTAATAAATAATTTAATTTGTTTATATTTAATATATAATTATAAACAAATAAATATTTATTAAAATAAAAAGTGGTTAAAATATGAAAACTATATATATATATATAAAATATATTATATATATATATATATATTATAATTATTATATATATATATATATTATATATATATATATATTATAATTATATATAATATATATATATATATATTCTACTTACTGAAATAAGCTTTTTTTTTAATCTAGTGCGAAGGCTGCATTTGTTTTTCTCAAAGAGTTCTGTGAAATGTGGAGGCACTGTAGAGCTAGCAAGGCGTAATTGATTTGACATGTTACTGTCTGTTAATCTTGCATGAAGGGGATTCTTTGTTAATTTTAATTTTGAAAAGAACTGTTCGCATTTATATGTTGTGCCAAATAATGAAACAACTTTTAGCGCATGATTTCGTAGCAGTGGGAACTCCTGCTCGGTTAAATAAAGACTATAAAACTAAAGAGGAGTCACACAGTTAAATTTAGCTTTCAATGCATTATCGCACTGCAAGTTAATTAGTTCTAGTTCTGACCTTACGTTAAATGGGGCGTCGAATATCTGAATCTCAATTTGAAACTTTTTAAGATCAATAAACTTTTTTTCATTCACTCTCATATGAGAAGTGGAGGCAGGCCTGGATACGCCACCTGTTGAAAATGGTTTTCTCCCATGTTACATTGTATGGTGTTAAAATGGGTTAGAATAGTTTAACTTTAGCTGCGCCATCCACAGTTTGTAACATGGACTGAAAACATTTAATTGATGTATAAAGCGAAGAAATCAATAAATCTGGTCCTTGTAATTTCACGTTTAAGTTATTCAAATGCTGAGCGATGTCCACAAGAAATGCCAAATCACACAACCATTCTTCCATCTCCAGCTCATGAATGGGCATATTTTTCATGTCCATGAATATCATGATTTCATTTCTGATCTCATAAAATCTTTTCAGCATAGAACCTTTTGACAGCCAACGAACTTCACAATATAACAAATTTCCATAACATGCTTCAAGATCTAATAAAAACTCTCTAAACTGCCTGTTATTTAGACCTTTACTTTTAATTAAATTAATACATTTCACAACAATAGACATCACATTCGTCATTTTCAAGGACACGGCACACAAATTTTGTTGGTGAATTATACAATGAAATACAATTAAGTTATTATCAACGTGCCTCTCTTCCAGTTCCTTTTTAATCAAAGCAACAAGTCCTTTTTGAGTTCCTACCATTGATGGTGCAACAGCACCATCAGTGGAAATACCAATTAGTTTTTCAAAGGATAATTCATAACAATATTGCAGACTTTCATAGGAAAAAATTTCTTCACACCTGTTTGTACTTTCCATGCATAGATTGAAGCTCAAAAAAGAACGTTCCTCTCAGATTATGGAAGGTCAGAAATCAACTATCAACGAATAAAAATCTGCTAACTTGGCTGTACTCGTGATGTCAAGATTTCATCAACTAGCCAAAGAATAGAATTTAAATGACGCTGCTGTTCTTCAAAGTTACTTCAATGTCATTTTGTAATAGTGAAATAATCTCACAGTATGAGAATCAGACACCTGTTTTTACGTGATAAACTGATGCTTATCGAGAATTTTATACTTTATTGGAGTTAAAGAAACTTTTGCTGCCGGTAACACTATAAGTCATTCTTTTATGAATTCTCTTCCTGAATGTGGTTTCAGAGCCTTTGCTATTAATTCAGAAACCTCATAGCTTGCTCGAACAATGGAGCTATTTTGTTATACTGTGTATGCTGCAATGATATCTGACTGCTGCCTTCGTTGCTTTATTTTAAGACTGAATTAATTTTTCGAAGCGTAATTTCCCCTTGCACATGTATCCAATTCTGTTATTGCTTGGGAGTAAGATATTAATGGTCGCTCAAGATTGTATTTCTTTGGACTTTGAAAATATCCAGATTCCATGCAACACATACAGGCTAATTGGATCCTGCCTTTACTGTTCTCGATGAAAAATCATGCTTTCCGCTCATTGCTCTCCCTTGAAATAAATAAATGATTGCAACTTCTTGTCTCTTTGAATTAACTGCTGGATCATGCTTCGAAATTGCCACCAAATATAAATCAACCACAATAAGCAGCAAGCAAACCTGACAAATACAGCTATATAGCCGCTGCGTCTCATACAACCGAGAAAAACATTGCATGAAGGCCGGAAGCGAATTAGGGAAGTTGTCATACTGACAAAACCGTTACAAAAAAAGTTGCTAGGCGTTCAAAATTTTTATATATATAGTATATATACCTATATTTAATACATAATATATAATAAATATATTAGACGTGCTTTAGTGATATATTAGCCTGTACTATCTCATAGCCTATTGCCTGTACTACTGCTTTATTATATATTAGTACCTATGATACTTATATTATAATATGTAATATATTATATATAGCTGACTATTAGCTGATCTTTCTCGTACCTAGAGAGAGAGAGAGAGGAGAGACGATTAATTGTCATTCATGTCATCATGCATTGGTAATGGATGGTAGAGATTGCCAAATTATTTTCGGTAATTTGTCATTTGTAATTTTCCCTGCCTGCCTTGCCTGCTCTGCCTGCCTTGTGCCTGCCCACCATGGTTAACCGAAAGACTCTTGATATAAAATAGCCTGGTACTACTATATATTGACCTATGCCTGCTTATAAAACTATATATATACCTATATATTATTATATAGTCATATATATATTATATATATTGTTTTTTCTCTCTCTTCCGAAAGAAAAAATAAGCTCAAAAAGGAAACTAAAGGAAATAATAGAGTCGAAATAAAAAAAAATAAAAACTAATAATGATCTTTTTAACAGGTCGCTTCATATTAATATCAGGCGTCTTGGCACTGAGGTTGTCCACGCCCTAATTTGATTGCCAGCGATGACTTAAAGCATACAAATGCGACATGTAAAGCCTGTGAAGTTTGGGTCTTCAATATTCTTTATCCCACTCTAAAAGTCTAAACCAAAAGAAAAAAGTCTTAAATAAAGATTTCTACATATTCCTTTTAATAATGTAAATAACATTTACGAGAGACGACAATGAAGGGGGAATTACAAGTATATTGCCTATGTCCTGTACATGTACTACTATATTATTATATGACTAGCTATATATATATGCCTTATAATAAGTATCTATATATATTATTATATATATATATATATATATTAGTATTGCCCCTAAAACTATGTCAACTGTAACGCCTTCAAATAATAAGGTTGGTCCATTCAGATGGCGATAGGCTCCATCGACCTCGCTGGTTTAAGTTCAGTTAGGTTTGGGTTTTATTCTTGTAGATCGCACTATGCAAGAGATGGTATGCACGCTAGGAATACTCAGTGTCTGCCATGTGTGCTGTATGATGCTCTGAAATTTTTTAATGTGGTTATCGGGATTGTAGCAGAAAAGTGCTTCTCTTGCCGCCGCTAGATGAATCTAAGAAAGAACGATAAATAAAAAATTCACTTACCAATTGTTTTCAGAATTCGGGCTTTGAATATATCCCATTTATCTGTAGGCTGCAAGTTATTTTTGCCAATACTTCGGCTTATGTCTTATAACTTTTCATTTGGCCATAAACATTCATTGTCACCCTTCATCCAATTAGATGGCACAACTCTACGAGTTTTAGCCATTTCCTCGGTAAATTCCTTTATATGTATTCTCATTTTTTTAAACGTACTTAGGAGATAACCAAAACTGTAAAATATATATTATATATATTAATATTAGTAATATATATTATATATATATATATATATACTATATATATATTTATATAATATATAATATTATATATAGTATATTATATTGACCTTTTTTTACTTCATCACGACATTTATTATTTTCTGACAAATGAAAGCATTCGAACAAAAAATTAGCTTTAACTAAATTAAAAATAAGAATAATTAACGGAAAAATATATTCAATTATTGTGAAGTTCAAACTAACAAGTTAAATTTCAGAAAACCAATTCTTGTGAACATTTATTGAGAGAGAAAAAATACCTTATATAATAATTAAATGGTAGTTAAAATTAAATTGTTTTAAATTCAGATATACTGTTTTAATTATACTTTTTAAATAACTCTTATTTTAAAACCTGCTCTTTTTTCAATAGCAAATTCGCATATATAATTATATATATATATTATACTAATATATATTATATATAAGATTACCTATATATATATAATATTATATATATATATATATATATATATAGATTATATATATAATATCTTATTATATCTACAATCACGCTACCGGGAAATAAGAATACATTGCTGAGATTGCTGGCTCTAACTTTTTTATGCGAAAATTCTTAAAATATTTATCGTCTTATGTGTTGTGATGTAAAGTCTATTCTAATTCTATTTGATTGTTGTGTTGCGTTTGAAATAGTGCTGTTAAATAAGCCTGGTTTTGGGATTGTCAACATTGATAGAGGGTGCTGCGGGAACCAGTGAGCAGGAGAAGTTTTAAAAGGGTTTCGTGAAAAGAAATTAATAGAGAAAATTTATCAAGAAAAATCCTCAATTAGCGGGATCGATGTTGGGACTTCTGTACAGATGATCGTATTCACTCGAAACAAGTATTTAATTGCAACCTCTGGAAGTGGAACTTATGAGTGACGGGTTTTACGTAAACAAAACAGCTAGTTTTGGTAGCAGAAAAGGAATCGTATTAATTGATGCTTTTTCGTCGAATAGAATTTTACACTTTTGGGATTTAAGCTAACCAGAATTCAAACTGTGGAATAGACGTAATATTTTGGACCTCACGTTGATGTTACTTATATCGAAGCTAAACTGTAAGTTATTTTAATCGATTGCTTGCTTTCTTAAGGCGATCTTCTCACCTGGATTGGGTTTGGAAAAGAAAATCGAATAGGATTTAAATTCTGAATTTAGCTTTTATAAAATGTCACAGACTTATTGGAGTCAGGAGTGAAATAAGTGACTTTTTTATATTGGTTACTTGATAGATTACCTTGACCTCCGTTTTAAAATATTTATGAATTTCTTTGGAATAGAATATTACGATCATGCTGTTATAGTTAGCAGAAGTAAAATTATTTAAAGGTGGGATTTTATATTTAAGTATTAACCAAATTAGACTCGATTGTGATTTACCTCGATGAGTATATGGGTTATCTGTTTTATTATTTGAAAATTGAATAGTTGCCCAAAAAGAAGTCTGATTCTATTTAATCAGGTGAACGTGAAGTCTGATTGAAATAAGAATTTCGGGAAATTATTTAATCTTCAAAAATCTGTCTTAGTAACTGCATTGTGGCTTTGGGCATAATGTGGAGTTGTTCCATATTGCTATAACCACACTACAAATCGGTCTTCCATAGTTAGACGCACAAAATTTTTAAGTATTTCTCTGTATCAATAAATGGTTACCGTAACTATATTTGCCTAAAAAAAAAGCAAAGCCCAAATTGGTAGAGTGTAGGTTTTAACCTTTATGCTTTCTTTTATATTATCATTTAACCTTTTTAGTTATTATAGTTATTGTATGGATATTGGTGAGCGGGGTGGTGGCCTTATGTGTTGGGAAGTGCCTAGGGGTGGGGAGTCCCATAAAGCGAGCGTTGTCTGAGTATATTATAGAAGAAGGGAAAAGATGGGAGGGAGAGAGTTAATTAGGGTGGGATGTATGAAAGTGAGAGGGGTAAACGAGGATTTGAAGAGGGAGGAAGTGGGGTAATGTTTGAAGAAAACACCCTTGTGATCTGTGCTTAGGGTAACTGAAACTAAAGCTGAAGGGAAAAGATGGGAGTATGGACTTTTGGAAAATACAAGGGTAGGATATCAGGGGTGAACGAGAGAGTGAGGAGGGAAGGGGTGGGAATAATTATGAGGAAAGAGGTGTGGGATAGGGTAAGGTTATGTAGCCAGGGTTCGAGGATAATGTGGGTGAAAGTGAAATTCGGGGGGGAAAAGTGGGTTTTTTATATGCGCAAATGCACCAGTGAATGGAGCGAGGGAGGAGGAGCGAGAAAGATTGTTAGTTGATTTTAGTTATTGTTGGTATAAGTTTCGGTGAGTAAATGATATATAATTTGTCTATTTGTTCCGAGATTTTTGATTGTGCTAGTTGATTATGTTTGTGTATTTAGGGAGGCCCCCCCGCGTGTAAAGGTAGATATGGAGCCAGTTTGGTGGTGAGGGAGAGAATGTTAAGGGAATCGTAGGTTTGTGTTTTGAAAGAAGAATGATAGTGGGGGAATACTTGGTTCAAAAAAAGTGAAAATCATAAGGATACATGGAAGAGTGAGATAACGGGGAGGAGGGCGGTACTGGATTATGTGTGTGTAAATGGGAAAGATAGAGGTAGATTACGTAGATGTAAATGTATTTAGAGGGCCGGGGAGGGGGATATCGGATCACTCATTTGGTCTTGCTAGGATAAGGGTGGAGGAGAGGTGACGGTTAGGAAAAGGAGAAAAGAGTAGAGTAGAAGTGATAAAGGTGAAAAAATTGGAGGAGACCCAGGTGTGTAGAGGAGTTTAGGAGAGGTTATGGAGGATAGGTGGAGAGACGTGAAAGGGACGGGAATTGGGGAGGTAGAGGGGGGAGAAGATTTAAAGAGGCAGTATGTGAGGAGGCTGGAAGGGTATGTGGAGTAAAAAGGGTGGCAAGCAAAGGGAAAGGGAGTGAATGGTGGAGTTGAGAGGTGAAGGAGGTGGTGAAAAGGAAAAAGGAGCTTATGTGAAAAGGTTGGGAAGTAGGAGAGAGGAAAACTGGGAGGGAATAAAGAAGGGTTAGAGTGGAAGCAAAGAGGGCGGTGGAGAGAGCGAAGAGAAGAGCAAAGATGAATGGTGTTGAAAAGTGACGGAAAATTTTGAATCGGGGAGCAAGATGTTCTGGAAAAGAAATAAAAAAAGGAAGAAGAAGGAGGGTTGAGGGGAGGATTAAGGGGGAGGATGGGGAGTGGATAGAGGATGAGGATAGGGGCAGGAAGATTGTGGGGAGAGTATTTTTATGATTATTATGAAGTGTGGGGAGGGAGGAAGATGCAAGAGGTGAGATGGGGAAGAATGGGAGGAGGGAGGAATGAAATACAATGGAGGAAAATTATTGAGGGCCTTGAAAAAGAAAAAAAAAGAAGTCTGCAGGTCTGGATGGTGTGAGAATGGAAATGTTGCAGAAGGGAGTTATAGGGGTGGAGGAATGGCTGTATAGGTTATATAATATATGTTGAAGGAGTGGTGAGGTACCACTGGATTGGGAGGATGGTGTTTGGTTCCACTGTATAAGGGGAAAGGGGATAGGATGGAATGTGGAATATAGAGGTTATGTCTGTTAAGAGTAGGGAAAGTGTATGGGAAAATACTGATTGAGAGAGTGAGAGGTTTAACGGAGGGAGAATGCGGAAGAACAAGAGGTTTTTAGGAGGAAGAGGCGTGGTGTGGACAAGTGTTACACTAAATGCTTTGGAGGAAAAGTATAGAGAGGAAAGAGAAAGGTATGGGTGTTTTGTAGATTTAGAGAAAGCATATAATAGAGTGAAGAGGGGTGAATTTGGTGTTGGAGGAAAATGGAGTGGGGGTAAATTAGGTAAATGTATTAGGGCCTTTGATAGGAATAGTAGAATGTGTTGAGAGTGTTAGGAGGGAGAGTGAGATGTTTGGAGGTGGTGAGAGGATTGAGGCAGGTGTGTATGTCCGCCTGGCTATGCAATTGTATCATGGAGATGTTGCAGAGAATGGGAGAGGATCGGTGAATTGATGAATGGAATGATAGAAGGGAAGTGAACATGATACTGTTTGCGACGATACTGCCCTAGTGCGAAGAACCGGAAGGCTGAGTATTTGGTGACGAGGTTTAGAGAAATGTGGACAAAAGTCTTAAAATAAATCCAGGTAAGAGTAAATTGTTATTTTGAGCGAGGAGAAATGAGAGGAGGAGGGTAGAGTTAGAGTAGTTAATTATGAACAAGTAAAGATTTTTAATATTTAGGATGATTTGGGTTAAGAGGAAATGAAGGAGGAGATTCAACATAGAGTAGAGAAGGAATATAGCTTATGTCTAGGAGATATGAGGGATTTATCACCAGAAAGTTAAGATAAGTATTTTGAAAAAAACTTTGTGTCCAGCGTTTTATGGTGGAAACGTGGGGTTGAATGCCAGGTCCAGGAAGAAGTTGCAAGTATGAGATTGAAGGGTTGAGAGCGGGTTTGTGGGTTAGCAAAGGAGAGATTAGTAATAGGGTTAGGAGAGATTTGATTGAGGAATGGTGTGGAAACGGAGAAGAATTTAAGATGGTATGCGCATGTGAGAATGAATGGTAGGAGACAGAGAGTGTTATAGAGTTTGGGAGCGGAGGGATAGAGAAGGAGAGAAGGGGCGGACATGAACCGAGGTGGATAAGATGACAAAGAGATGTTGGAGGAGGAAGGGATGAGGAGGAGTAGGTTAGGTGTGCGAAAGATAGAGTGGTGGAGGAGGTCGGGGGGCGAGATGAGGGAGTGTGAGTTGAAGACTGTACGTACCACGACCCCCCTTCAACGGGAAAAAGTGTAAGCAAAACTAAATAAAAAAATATATATATATATATTATATTATATATAATATATAATATATATATAATATATATAAATAAATATATATATATATATATATATATATAATCCATTTATAATTATATTATATATATATATTATATATATATATTATATTATAATCATTAATATAAAATATATATTTTTTTCTAAAAAAAAATTTTACGCCTAACCAACCATATAATATAATATAACCCAATATATATAATATAGTATATATAAAAATATTATGATAAGATATATATATATATAATAATATATATATGCCATATATATATATATATATATATATATTACTATTATATATATACTATATTATATAATATATATCAATATAAATATATATATATATAATACTTAAAATAATATAGATTATAATATAATAAAAATGAATATTTTTTTGTGTCTTAAAAAAATTTTTAAACCCCCCAACCCCCCCAACCCCCCCACCTAACCTAATATATAATATATCATATATATTACCTTAATATATATATATACGTTAAAAGATGAATATGGAAATTGTTAAAAATTTAAATAGTTTACTTTGAAATTAAAATAAATTTTTTTTTCTAAAAGTTTTACCCCCTCCCCCCCTCATCCCCCCCACTCCTAATGATATATATATATATATATATATATATATTATAAATAATAATAACTATATTATATATATATATATATTATATATAATATATAGATAATATATATATATATATATATATATATATATATATTAATATAATATATATCGATAATATATATAAATTACTTATACTTATTACTATATGGAAATCTGCATCTGCTGATCGTGCCGTATATACTACTATATATATATTATACTATAATATATATACTTATATATATATATAAACCGCTATATATATATAATAATTATATACCGTATATTTATTATATATATATATTATTATAATTATATACATTATATAATTTATTTAATATACAGTATATATATATATAATTTAATATTTATATTCTAAATCTCTATTATATTACTTAAAATAATACTATAATATATTATATTTATATAATATATATAAATATATATATAATATATATATATATAATATATATTATATATAACTTCTATATATATATATATATATATATATATATATATATATATATATATATATATATATATATATATATATATATATATATATATATATATAATATATAAAAAAAATAAATAAAAAATATATATATATATATATATATATATAATAATAATAATAATAATAATAATAAAAACAATGAAAAACTGAAATTAATTTTAATTAATGCAATCGAAGGGTAGATGTTTACAAGAGGTTTGAAAAGTACCAAAAGCATACAATAATAATAATAATAATAATAATAATAATAATAATAATAATAAATAAAATTAAATAATAGATAACTGTGAAACTAACAAAGAACACTGAAAATCTTTTATGATATCTCATTCTATCACTATACTCAATTTCATAACGTTGAGTCAATCCAGTTACCTAAAAACGACGAATAAAAAAAAATCGTACAACGCCTCCTTCGAAGAGGCTACAGAATCATATTTCTATTAAAGTTATTTCTCTCTTTACATGGTCTACCCTATCCTCTATTACTCTCGTTCTTACTATTTTACTAAAATAAAAAGTATATATATATAATATTATAATATTTTTCAGCAAAAAAATAATTGGAAAAATTATTTTTTTTCATAATACATATTTTATAATATATATATATATATTATACTATTATTTATAGAATATAATATATATATATAATATATATATATATATATATATATATAAAACTTACTTGAAATTAAATGACTGGCTCTTCCTGTGGTGATCACTTCTATAATTAAGACTTTGTCTTGTGTTGCAACGTATTGACACAATTTATATACAAGCTCTTCAACCCCACCACACCTTCCAATGTAGAGATCTGGGGTTGTGAAATGCATTTGAAACAAATTTTAAAATTTTTCCTAGACATTGCATAAATATTTCTTCCAGATATGGAAAACTATTGATCCTCCTTATAATGATAATAAAAATAATAATTATAATAATAATAAAAAGAAATTTTTTCTATACTCAAAAATTTATTCTCCATATGTTGTCAAAGGAAAAATATTACATAACAAAAAAGAAAAAAAATGCAAATCATTTTTTATTTTTTACTACGGTTCCTTAAACGCGATAATAGTTCGCTCTCTTTATAAATAAAATAATTATGAATAATAATAAAAAGAATAAAAAATAAATAAAAGTCATTTTTATTTTGCAACCTTTCAGAAAAAAAATGATATACGATGCAGGCAGATTCAGGATCTTTTTACCTATCTGTCAAAGATGTCATTTTCAATTAAACGTTATTCAGGAATTTTTTCATCCAAATTTAATAATAATAATAATAATAATAATAATAATAATAATAATAATAATAATAATAATAATAATAATAATAATAATAATAATAATAATAATAATAATAATAATAATAATAATAATAATAATAATAATAATAATAATAATAAAAAATAATAAAATAATAATAATAATAATAATAATAATAAAATAATAATAATAATAATAATAATAATAATAATAATAATAATAATAATATTAATAATAATAATAATAATAATAAAAGCGTATTTACGAGCTGAAATAATAAATCAGTTTATCTTTGAAAACCGTAGAGAGAGGTCGAATGCAATCAGCATCCTCCTCCTTCCCCTCCTCCTCCCCCCTTTCTCGCGAGCTCATGAAGTGAACCATTGCGGGTGGTCTGAAGGCAGGCTGGCAGGCGGACAGACAGGTGGGCGGGCGGCGGGTGGGGGATAATGCGAGAATAGGAACAGGTGTGACACATTATACGCGTAAAGGAAATTTTTATTCAGTAAATAAATAATATATATATATAAAAATTATATACTATATATATATTATATATACAATACAAATAAATATATATATACATAATAATTCTATAATATATATATAAATATATATATATATATATATATATATATATATATAATATATGATATATTATATATATATATATACTCATATAAATATATGTGTGTGTGTGTGTGTAGCGTTATATTCTACCTTGCATGAACGTATTTTCTAGCATAATATATACTATATATATAAAATATATATATATATATATATAATATAATAATATATATATATACCTTATATATATATATCATAATAATATATATATATAATATATATATAATTATATATCATATATATAATTATTATATATATATAATAATTTATATATATATATATAATAAATAATATTTTAATTAATTTTATTTTTTTGTTTTTTTATTAATTATTATTTTTTATTGTTCGTATCAATCCTGCGGTTTTTTTCGTTGATAGAAAGGCGAAAATTACTTCCGCGTTTTACTTCCGGTTTACTACTTCCGGCTCAATTACCGCTCTTGAACTACTGTATATATATATATTTAATATACCTTTATAAATTTATTATATATATATATATATAAAATAATATATATTATATATAAATTATATAATATAAATATATATAGTATAATATATATATATATATATATAAATTATATAATATATATATATATATATATATATATATATAGTATATATATTATATATATATATATATATAATATATATATATATAGTATAAAATATATATATACTATATTATATATAATATATATATTTTATTAAATAATAAGTATAATATAATCTATTATATTATATATATATAAATATATATATATATATTACTATATATATAATATATATAATGATATATATATATTATAATATAATAATATATAGTATACATTATATATTATTAATATATATATATATATAATATATATAATATATTAATATTATATAATATATATTTATATATCTATATTATATTATTTTTTTAATATATATATATATTATATATATATATATAATATATAGATATATATAATATATATATATTATATATATATAGGTTATTATATTATATTTATACTACAATAATAATATATATATATAATATAATTATAATATATATAATAATAAACGTATATATATATATATATAATATATATATATTATATATATATAATTATATATATATTAACTATTATAATATAATATATATACTCTTTCTCATTATATACTATATATATACTCTCCTTATATTTCATACTACTACTATACATATAACTATATCTCATCTCTACTCTCTCCCGTTACCATCTATCCTTCTCCTCCTTCCTCCTCCTCTTCCTTCCACTCTACAACCTCATATTTTTCATCTTTTAATATTTGAAATACTTAATTAACTTTAATTATATATTATAATATAATTATTTTATTTATATAATATCACTATTATATTATATTAACATATATTTTAATACTTATTTTAATATACAACATTTAATTAATATATATATTCTTCTAATAATATTTGCTATTAATATATATTAAATATATTCTATTATTATAGAGGTAAGTACTATACCTATTATTTACTCGTGATTATACTGTATCTATAAGTATTAGTTATTATCTTATTTTTAATGTTACCGCACTACTTCTATTTATTTATCTATTTTTTTAGTGTGTAGACATAGAATTAAATAAAGGTGAATCTCCCCCAATTATACATATTTTGTATTGGAACAAGGATTATATTATATATCCGTCAATTAGGCGCTATTTTTATCTCAGTATGACACTAGTTGTGTATATGCACTAGGGATATATTGTACTATGTGGTTTATCAAGTATATATCATTCTGTGAGTTTGGCTTTGATTTGGATCTATATATTACCCTAATTACGTAATGATATGTGTGGTCTTAATTTTTTATTGTATTGTAATATAAATTAAATATATATTTTAATATTATATTATATATGTATATCTTATTATATATATATATTATATTATTTATCTTTAATCCATTATATATATTTATATATTATATGTATAATAGTTATTACATATAATAAATATTATATACTAATACTATATACTAATTTCTATATAAACTATTAGCCTAATATTAGAAAATATTATAATATATTATATTTATTATAATTATTTAATAAGAGTTGAAGGATAGAGAGGAGATATAGCAGCAGTAATCTTACTTCAAGTAGATATCTGTGGTATATATGTGGGTATATACGAATTTATAATATATAGACTTATTTATTATATATTATTTATATTATATAATTATATTATAATCTAAATATTATAATATATATATTTTTATTTTACCTATATATATCTATTATATAGATATAATATTAATTATTATTATATATAATTATTATATATTATTATAATATTATTATCAATCAAATAATCCAATATTATTATAAGAATAATATCAATATATACGTTAGGAAATACTAGATTATTTATATTAAATATATTTATATATATATTATTTATATAATAATATAATATTAAGTAGTCATAATTATTTTCTATGTTCCATTATATTCATCTTCTCATATATCCATATCACTATGATTATATGTTTTCAATTATTATCTATTCTGCTGCATACTATATAGGTATATATATATAATAAGTCTTTATATGTAAATGGGTGAGTTGTACATTTTGAGGGGATAGTAATTTTGCATAGTTTTACCGTATGTGTTAGAGAGGTATCTTGAAATTATAGGTTTATGTTTCACCTACTGAGAACGTTATATTTTGAATATCCTTATTATATAAATATTTTATTATGTTATTGAGTCAGAGTATGATTTATATCTTGATTATGTATTTATCTTTAGTTGTTCCTTCAGTTTCCTTATCTTATAACATTTTTAAAAGTAAATTTGCACATTTTGTATATTTTTTTTATAAAAATAATTTTCTAAAAATTTATATGTCAATGTTTTATATATATTATCTTTATTAATAATATTTATTATATAATTATAAATATATATATGAGCCTAATTTAATCATGATGGTGTATAATATAACTATCAATATTTTTTTTAAAAATATTATTATATTATATTATTATTATTATTATTATTATTATTATTATTATTATTATTATTATTATTAATGTCGCTGAAAATCCCGCAATCAAACGAAAATTCGTTACAGTTTCAAACAAACCAGAAGTGTTCTCAAAAATTTCCTTAAATCCTCCATGTGGGTAAACTTGAGGTCATATAACAATCAAATTGACGACTTTTTTACCTCAAAGTATGGTTCGGAGCCGCATCTAAATGACTTAAAGAGAAAGTTGGTTATTTACAGAAACCCCAAATTGGTCAAGGGCTTTAGCTGCGAGATCTGGTCTGGTCTGGCCTAACGTTTTCGGATTTCTTTCTTCCAAGGAAGGAGCTTTCCCAGGCGTTAATTGAGCCCCCTAAAAGAAAGAGGTTGTCCATGGCCCATAGAAAAAAAAAGTTGATTAGCAGACGATTAAGGAGAGACGTGTCCCAAAGAGAAGCATGGTGGGCATTTGAAATGCCACGGGATGGGGCTTGAATGTTCGAAAAGTTGTCTTAAAAAGTTGAGGGCAGTCTTGATGACATCCCTAAAAGGGGTAATGTAGGAATTTTCCTTTCCTGAAGTTCCGAATTTTTTATCTTGCCTTTCTTTTGTGTGTGTGTGTGTGTGGATCTGTGTCTAATAATATGATTTAAAAGCTGAATCTTTGCCCCTTTTTTATATATACTTTATTTAATTTGTGGCAATAAACATTATCATGCCACTGATCTCAGTTTAAATTTAAAGTGAGACCGTCCTGTGAGGCTGCTAAAGTAAGTGAGAAGCGTGTATATAGCGATGATCCCAATTTTATTCAATTGTCAATAACGAGGGATTTTGATCGTATGGCCCAATTTTACTCCATCACCACAACAGCATTGGGAAGAGGAATTGATATTATACTTTCTTTCTCGTAAGCACGATGCAAGTTATAATAAAAAATCAGTATTATAAGTATATTTCTTCCTTTGTTTCATTCATGTGATTATTGAAACCTGGTGAAGAATCCACTATCACCTGCTCGGCGTCAATCTGTGGAAGACGGAGAGGTGATTTTAAGTATCGGGCCTAGCATCTTCGTTAACATTAGTACTGTATTTTGTCCTCAATCCTAGGTTTGTGTATAAGTCTATGTATGATTGTAAAAAATTCGTATCGCGCATACGCATGTATTTACATAATGAGAATGGAAGAGACGTAAATTTGAATTCCATGAACTTTTTACAACAGGGAATTACGTCTATCATTGCCTTAAAAGTTCAAGTTGACAACATTCTCCTATTATCAGAAACTATAGTGGAAACCTAGTCAACTAATCCTTGTTATTGCCAAATCAACTCGCACAAATTAACCGCTTCTTTCACCTATTTTCGCCACTGTAATTTGGATCTGCTGAATGCAGTCTTCTACTTCTTATACATGTAAAGGGCTCCATGAACGGCGGGTATGGGTGTCTAAGGCTTGCTAGGCGCCCCGAGGCAAGGTGGAACTTCTGTCCCTTCGGGGAAATCTTTCTAATCATTCTCTTTTAGGTGGAATAACAGGTGTTTTGAATGATTGATGTGTAATTATTTGTTCATTTTTTAAACCCCTTTCTTTTTGGGGGGGAATATTGGCTAATTCCTCATCTCCACACTCTAACTAAAAACGCTAGAGTTATAGAAAGAAGAAAAAGAGAGAGGAATTGGGAAAATATGTCTACATAAGGCAAGAGCTAATCGAAGGAATGATAAAGGCCATGGTGCAGACGCAATTATTATTATTATTATTATTATTATTATTATTATTATTATTATTATTATTATTATTATTATTATTATTATTATTATTATTATTATTATTATTATTATTATTATTATTATTATTATTCCAGAAACCCGAAATCAATTTTTCAATCAAGAGTTGATTCGGCTTTAAATAGTGAAGGAAAATACAATTTTACAGAGGATGCAAAAAATTTAATAAATACATTGAAGGTAATCTGATATTATTATTATTATTATTATGATTATTATTATCAATATTATTATTATTATTATTATTATTATTATTATTATTATTATTATTATTATTATTATTATTATTATTATTATTATTATTATTATTATTATTATTATTATTATTATTATTATTATTATTATTAAACTAAGAATTATTATGAACCACCTTCTCATAGTAAGAGAATAGTGAGTATATTTTGCTTTGAAAGTTGATATATATATATATATATATATTATAAATATATTATATATATATAATATATATATATATATATATATATATATATATATATATATATATATATATATATATATATATATATATATATATATATATATAATAAAATCATATGATAGTTAGATAAAGTGGATAAAAAGAATAGTTTTTTTTTTTTTTTTTCTTAAGATTAATTAAATTAAATGGGCAAAAATGATTTTAAGTTTCCAATATTTAGTAAATATTCATGTTTAACAATTAATAATGAGTTAAATCATATAATGGCATTTTATAACCCTTTCTTCCGTAATTTAGGCACAGACCATAGTCTGGTTTCATAATATGGGAATGGGTTTTTCGATTAGGTACGATCGATAACATATATCGGATAAATCTAAAATATCGTTTTGGTCAGACGAATTCTTCAGTTTAGCCACATTCGATACACATATGATATTCATTCCCTACATAAGCAATATAACTTCAAGAACCACATTTAAATTAAACGGAATGAAAACTTAAACAGGAACAAATTTTGCCCGACATAAAGAGACCCTCGCAATAGTATTACAGACAATACTTCCCCCCGTTCTTAAACTACGCATCACCTGCCTGGGTACCAGCAACATCATAGTAGTAAACATATACTTTCGTATGCATGAAGTCATAGTCGAGACATCTGATAAGGTGGCTCGTCAAAGTCGAGGCAGTTGATAAGGCGGCTCGTCTTTGTATGTGATAAGGTTTAGGGAAAACGTCTCGCATGGTTTATGATGAACTCGGAGCACTCATACCATGGTTTAATATTGTTTATTACCCTGCCCCCCTTTCTGGTTTATTACTCCTACCCCCCTTTCTATACCACTTTTTTTTGGAGCTACGAGATCGAACAAGGTGTCGATTAGTATGTTTTAAGGCAGTGGTGCCCAACCTGTAGCTCGCGGGCAACATGTTGCTCGCGTACCGTTCTAATGTGGCTCGCGATCGCGTATTCAGATTTATCACGTTTATTGAAAATTAAATAGTTTTAGAGAAAATATATATATATATATAATATATATATATTACTATATATATATAATATATATATATATATATATATATATTATATAATATATATATATATATATATATATATATATATATATATATATATATATATATATATATATCATGATCTATATATGGTCTTCTGCTCTTATGGACAATGGGGAGACATGTGTGGTAGCGCTTGACATATCTAAGGCTTCTGACAGGATATGACACGCATCGTACTCTTAAGCTACCTTCCTTTGGAATTTCTTCTTCGCTTTGGCTTACTTTGTCTAGTTTTCTCTCAGGTCGTTTCATTTCAGCTCTTGCTGATGGAGCAACCTCTTTCTCCTTTCTTGTTAATTGTAGTGTTCCTCAGGGTTCTGTTTTATCTCCACCTTTATTCCTACTTTTCTTTAACAGTCTTCTTAGCTATTCACTCTTATGCTGCTGAGTCAGCTCTCCATTCCTCCACTCATTTCAAATGTGCTCCTCCCCCCCCCCGTTTTTTTTGGGGGTAATCCCTAGAGGTTTTCCCCCCTCTCGGCCACAGTTTTCCGATCAATTCTTGCCGATTTGGTCGGGATTTCTCAGTGGGATAACCGCATTCTGTGAAATTCAAGCTTAAAAACTCACTTCTTCGTATCTCCCCTCTCTAAACACCTTCCCCCCCAACTTTCCTATCCCCTTCGACGGCTCTAATGTCTCACCTGTAAAAACCTTAAATATTCTTGGACTGAACATAACTAGTGAATTGTCTTGGAGATCTCATATCAAATCGGTTGCTAAAATGGTCTTAATGAAGCTGGGAATTCTGTTCAGATTGCGTGAATTTTTTTTCTTCTGCTCAGATACTCCATTATATAAGAGTCTTTTTCGCCTCTGTATGGAATACTGTTTATCACATTTGGGGTGGATCCGGTTCCCACCCTCCTTTTGGATAGTGCTGAGGCTAAGGCTAAGAGACTAATAAACTGTCCAATACTTTCTAATTCCCTTGACCATCTTTCTCTGCGAGGTAATATTGGTGCCCAATCTTTTTCTATATAGGTATTACAACGGCAGGTGCTCGAGACAATTGACCTCTCAATCTCGCATTCCTTAACCACTGAGTAGCCCTCGTAAAACAAGAAGTGCCTTAATCTCACATGAGAGTATTGTGTGAATATTTGGAGACTCAAAGTTTACTCGTTGTGGTGCTCCTCTTTCCAGCCACATCTGTTTTTGTTGAACTAATTGCCTTCATCCATTTTTTCCTGGCATATTCAATCTTCCTCCTCTTAGTCTCGCGTCTGCGCCCCCTGCCTGAGGGAATTGCGTTAGTCAAGGGACTGGTGAATTTACTTTCCTTTTGTTTTTTTCCTTTTCATTCTTTTTTCTGTTTGTTTGTTGGCTTCTCCTGAAAAGAGCCTTGCCCGTGAATGGTGGCATCGTAAAATATATATATATAATATATATATATAATAAATATATATATAATATATATATATATTATAATATATATATATATATATATATATATATATATTGTGGAAACAAAGGCGTATCCACCAAAGTATGTTTTTAAATTTGTTGAAGAACAAGAAAGACCTTTTCGACCACATTGACAGCTGATAAATTGATATAGAGCCCAAAGTTAATGAGCATAGAAAGCCAAGGCTTTGCGGTTATAAAATCGAGTCTGACATAATAACTAATTGCTTCCCAGACCAGATTCCAAACAAAATTCTCAGATCTTTGAAGAAAGGGGAGGACCTCTTTTCCCACGCGTATCAAGAGCGCTGATTGGTTCGTCCATAATTAATAAAGGAGGACTAGAAGCCTTTTGTTTTAAGTAATTGGCTTATACGGTTCCTCCCCTCGTATGCCTACGGCCATTCTACAAAGTGGGGCGTGGCTTAATCCTGAGCGCGGATTGGTCACTTCAAAAGTACGGCACGCTCTCCTTTTTTTATTGGCAAGGCAATGCGCGTGGGTGGAGCTTAAACGTGCCCAAAAATTTATCGAAAAGAAAGAAGTTCAGTTCTTGATTAGAGGTTTAAGAGGAAGGATGTAGAATTTTCTTCTCTTAAATTGGAAGTTTAGGCTGCTTTTGGTTGAAATTTGTATCAGTGTACGCACACTCACTTTGGAAATGTGTTTTGTTTATATAATTAAAGGTTTAAATTTGATTCTATAAATTTGTGCCTAAAGCTGTTTTCTGTTGTATTTTTGTGTAAACTATGTTAAACAAAATTCTTGTTTTTTGTGTGTTTAGTGTCTAATTCTCTGGATTTTTGTTCGAAGATGAAAATGAGGTGTTTGTTTTTAACATATTAGTTTATTTTTGTATTGTTTGTGTAAATAGGTTAAACAAAACTCTTTTTTGTGTTTGACGTCTAATCTTTGGATTTTGTGCGATGATGAAATGAAGTTTTGTTTTTAGCAAATTAGTTGGATTTTGGGTTCCCGAATCTGTGATCCTATTTGGATTTTGTGGTATTGTTTTTTTGTGTAAATATGTCGAACAAAGGCCTTTTTTGTTGTTGTGTTCTGTGCCTATTTTGGACTTTGAGTTATTTTTAGATAAAAAAGAAAAAGGTGATCTTGAACATAGGATTCTTCTGTGACTATGTATAGTGAAGTGACCTTTGTAACACTTGGTGGAAGTCGTTTTAGTTTATGAAGACCCCATCCTTTTTTGGTGTTATTTCTATTAATTTTGAGCATGTATTCGCGTTTTAAAGGGTGGCTTTAGGTTGAAAGCTACCGTGTTTGTGGGACCCTTATTTTTGTGGGTCTTGATTGTATATTTTGTGCGAATATTAGCTAAGGAAGGAAATGAACTTTCATATATCCTATTAATGCGATAAATCACTCACTCTTAACCCTTCCACTTGCGACGTTGTCGTGGGGAAAATTAGTTGGTTTGTTTCAGTCTTGTCATTCTTGAGCTGGTCTGATGTAGCATAGAAAATTGATAATGTAAGTACAATTTTTTGTTGTTTTACTGTTACACGGGCCATTATTGAAAACCGAGCGGATATTTTACCTGACCACCGTCCATCTACGGATGAGGAAGAGTTGATTTGAAAGGGGGATTTATCGATCTTGTGGGTTTTAGTACCTTAATCGTTGGGGGTTCATTTCTATATGTAAATAGTGTTGCGCGCTTTGTATAAAGGCTTATGTGTGTGATTGGGACGTGTGAATGAACATGACTCAGCTCTAAGCACGCTGGTGCATCAGGGAGTCTTGTTTGAAATACTCAACTAAGGTTAATTACACAACACTCTCACGCTTTCAAACACAGTAGAGCTATGATTAGTGATTAAACCCTAGTTTGTTTAACCATTCACACCTACTAACCACCTTTTTTCACTATTTTCAACACTGTCATTTCGCACTTTTGCATGTCAACTTCCACTTACTTCTCCTCTTAAAAGGGCTCCGCGACAGCGGGTCCAGAGCCCCTCCCCCCACGCACGTAGGGACCGCTGCTCTGGGGCAAGGTGGAACTTCTGTCCCTCCCGGGGGACATCTGTCTAACCCTTCTCTTGCTAGAGGAGTGCCAGTGGTGTCAATTGATGTATGATTCAGTGTCTGTGTAAATAGTTTTCTTTATTGGCTAATTCCTCACTCTCCCATTCTGGATAGTTAGACGGAGAGAGGGATTGGGAAGTGTAGGAGGAGCGATAGGACACCTGAGCTATCGAATGGTGTGATTCCTAGAGGCGCTTTTTCTCCCCTACAACAATTGGTCCTTCGAACCGGATCGGTGACCACAACGTCCAAAAGTAGCGTTAATATCAAATTTGGTATCGAACATTTAGGAGCGTTGCTTGTCATCACACATTTACTTAATAGCATGCATTATATATTCTATATTTTTTCTAGTTGCATTTCGTATTTCTTCTTGAAAATTACTATGCATATGATTCTTTGAATTG
>JABUQX010052080.1:0-12500 GCA_015478945.1 Trachelipus rathkii
AGAAGATGAAGGATCTATATCAAGAATTGTATAGGAGAGATAAGTACTTAGCTCTACTCTGATGCACGAAAAAGCTAGCGTGGAACTCATATCGAGACGCGCGCTAAAAATTAAAATACGAACCGGACAACATTAAAACCTGACTTAGCCAAAAGTCCCAACGTACATACAGGTCCAAGGAGATGCATCGACTGAGTGTCCTTTACCTAATTAGTTGGTCTTGTCAGTGTTGCTTGTCGATTGCTAACTATTTATTCTATGGATATGAGGTGAATGAGTACAATTTAACTCTTTTGTTCAAAAGAGACTAATGATTCTACATGCACTCCACAACATGTACAAGCTCTTCAAACAGTAAAAGATTCTCTCTAAAATGACTAGGCAAGTTAATGAATTAAGCTTAGCGAAAAACTCTACACACAGATAAGGTGTCCAAGGCG
Source organism: Trachelipus rathkii (assembly GCA_015478945.1). Lineage (NCBI taxonomy): Eukaryota > Metazoa > Arthropoda > Malacostraca > Isopoda > Trachelipodidae > Trachelipus > Trachelipus rathkii. The sequence continues at coordinate 441 of JABUQX010052080.1, forward strand.
AGTGGAAGGAGACGAGTTGAGCGAGCGGAGTTCGACAACTTCTAGCAGACTACGTACCTCTAATACTTTATGGTTGGCCGTGCAGATTCTGTGCAACTGACGTCTTGTGAGCAAAGTAACTAGCAGGAACAACTTAGGACAATTATACGAGTAAAGAAAATTTCTGTTCGTCTAATTCTAGTTAACTAACCAAGGTAATTAACGCAACTAGTTATAAAGGTACCTACCTTAGTGTCAGTTTAAAAAATTTGGCTCTCAAAAAATTTCAGACGTATTCTTATGTGGGTCTGTTGAGCTAATGAGTTGCCGACACTGGCTTAGGTTTAAATACTTAATACTAACTAACTATACCTAAAAAAATTAAAGATGTATCCTCAAACTGAAATTAAGGTAGGTGATTAACTATATATAATCGATATATATAGTACTGAATATAATATACTTAAATAATATATATATATTATAATATTAACTAAAATATATGAGTAATTCAGTATTAATATATACTATACCTTAATATATATCAACAGGCTGTAGGCGCTGTCTGTAAGTATTGATTTTTATTGTGAGCTAGTTATGATATATAGAGGAGAGAGAGAGAGAAGAAGAGCAGTGAGAGAGAGTTAGAGTCATTTCTACTCTCTCGATGAATACTCGTCGTCTGACTCCACGAGTCGCCGGGCTACTCGAAGCAAAAATTATCGCTGATTCACAGATCTACTATTTTGCCTTTATTATTATCTAAGTTATAAATATATTATATAACTGATATATATAGTATAATATAATTATAATATACTATACTGTATAGGGTGATATATATATACGTCAACCTTTGCCCCCCCTAATTGAAATCCTGCCTACACGCATATATCTATATTATGAGTATTAATATATATATATATATATATATTATATATGATATATTAAAATAATATACATATAATAATATATATCTATAGTATAATATAGATATATATACGTTCTTTAGTATCATGTATATTACTTAGTTTATATAATATGCATATAATATTAAGTAGGATAAGGAGGGAGATTGATAGATATAATAAAAACATGGGGATGTCAAAGTTAGGCTGGTAGGTATGACCGAAGTTTCAGTAAGGAGTAAACAAGCCAAGCTTCAACTGAAATGATCAAAATAAATTTTTAAAAACTGAAAAGATATATTTCAAACCTTGACAAACAGGCGTCGTTAAATGAGTGTTTATGTTGTTATATTTCATAAAAAAATTTTTCACCTCGTGAAGGGCATCAACCATGAAGATAGAAAAAAAAAATGAAGGTTGTTATTCTTAAAACTTTCAAATCATAATAACCAGTATAATTTTTTAAATTTTATACTTAATAGTTACTGCAAAATATTTCCGAAAAATAAATGCAAAAAACAAAGTAAGACAAAAACCTACTAGAAAGTTATAAAAAGTTTAAGTAATTTTTGTATAATAATATTTCAAAATAATTCCTTGAGAGAGGGTTCTTTGCTGAACGTGCCAGATTCTTTTAACAACGTTATAGATAATTAAAGTATATGGGTTGAAAAAGTCTACATTTTTTAATAATATAATATATATATATAATTATCTTATATGTATTATATGGATATAGTATAGTATATATATAATATATATATATACTATATATAATATATTGATATATATATATACGTAGGTATCATAGCTATATAAATATATATATATAGTAATATAGCCCTATTTCTGTTATTACGCCATGGTTCAGTTTTGAATTGTTTGTTCTTTTTAAATATATTGCTCCTATATGATACCATAACAATGAATGTCAGTGGAACGACATGATTGAATAGGGTTATTTTACCTTGCAAAGAAAATGTTTCAAATAAAAATATTCTGAGGTACGACCTATCAGAAAAACCAATTACATATTGGGAATCAGCGATAAAGCTTATTAAAAAAAAGTAAAAAAAATATAAAAAAGAAAAAAATTTAGGGGGGCTCGAGCCGACGGGGACAGAGGCGGGGAAGTTTTCCATAACCCGTAGGGGAGGGCGAAAGAAACCACCAACAGCGCACCCCAAGACACAGAGAGAGGTTCCAGAGAACCCTCCCGAGGGGGAAATAGTCTGACCCTGTCGTTCCGCTCGGAAGGCCGAGAGAGCCCAGACTCCCTGCCATCTCTTATGGCTTAAACCCTTGGGTATATTCTTTAGTAAAAAAAAAAAAAAAAAGTTACGGATCGCCGTGAAACGTAATGGTCCTAATAAGTTTTTTAATCATGTCCGATTACCCTCTCGAAATTCGAGTAATAGTAGCAATAGAAAAAAAAACAAAAAATTTAAATGTAAAATGTTTATAAATCATATATATTATATAAGAGTAAAATATATATAGTATATATATATATATAATATAAAGTTTATAGATATATATATAATAGCTATAATATATATAAATATATTTAGGTATAGTAGAGATATATATATATAATATATATATGAGTATACTCATATATATAAATCTCGTTGTTTGGGTTTTAAGCACCCATGAATACATGTTTAGGAAGCATGGTCCATCTTTTAAGAACTATAGAGGCATATTCCCAATCTAAATACACGGACAAATTTATTAAACTTTGAATTATGTTTGTTTAAATATAGTGTCTTTAAAATATCTAAATAATATTAAATAGATACTATATCATATATGTATAAGTTGTGTATTTTAGAATACTTTCGATTTAATTAAATCCAATTTTCAGTAATGATTTAGTATGTTATAAACAATCAACTTCTTAATTAAGCTATAAGTTGTAACAGCATCATTCAACACATTATGAGATATTTCTAAGTTTTAAGAACTAAACTTCATTTTTTATTGCTATCTTGTGAGCGAAACTGTGGTTATATTACAAAACCAACTTAAGTCCCCAAGTTCTTATTTATCATTATTATGATATATATGATATATAATATAATATATATACATATAATAGATATATATATATAGTAATAGTATATTAATATATAGTATATAATATATATTATACGTATATTATATATACTATTAGAGTATATATATATATATATATATATACTATCGTATAATTATATAATATAATATATATATTTATATATTATATATATATAATCTGGTTAACCACATATTTATAATTTAATCATTATATTAAATAAATATATATAATAGAAGTTTTTTTATTTATTAATATTTTTTATAATTGTGGATAAAATTTTCACATTGGAAATATTATATTTCCAATTTATCATTTATTCACAATTATAGGAACGCATTTGTTTCATTATACCCACGAACTAATTTCAATTCCAATTTGATAGTAGTGTGATAGAAATTTTTGTATTGTGCACTGAGGGCCAAGCCTAATTTGGGCGATTGGCCGATCCCCGATTTTCATGAACCCACCTTAAAAAAAGAGCGAATAAATTGCGCGGCTATTCAGCGATTTTGACTATATAAACACCAAGAAAACGTTGTTTGCGGTGTTTTTCTGTGTCTGTAGTTTTCTTTCAAATTTCAAATTTTCAATTTTCATGATTTGACATTCTTCGTAATATTCTTCCAGAATTTTTTTCCGAATGACTTCAAACTTAAATATGCATAGATAGGTTCATTATCTAAAATAGTACAGAGGAAGTACTTTTTCGATTTTGAGTTGGCTCAAGCGTTTGTCCAATTTCAAACCACTTGTTTTTTAATTTTAAAATGAAAAATTGCGGTTAATTTTTTTTGTTCGCTCGACCGCAGTGGAATGAAAGGTTTCAGGGCTTATTATCGAAGGTGATGCTACAACTTAAAGTTTGAATTGCATTTCTTATGTATACATTAGTTTTGTTATTGTTTTCAAAAAGTTCAAAAAAGAAAAAAATTCGAAATTTTTAAAACGCAATTCTTTGAGAGTAAACGACAAATGCTAAATAAAAGAGATCATTTACCCGATACATATGCTGAAAAATGTCATCCACTTTGCCTGAACAGAAAAAAATATCGCAATTTCATTTCAAAAAAAAAAATATGTTTGTAATTGACAAAGCTGAGTATCAAAACTTAAAAAATCGAAAGTATTCTGTACTATTTTAAGATAATGGACCTAATCTAGCATTTATTTCAAGGTTTGAAGTCATTCGGGGAAAGAGTGAGAAGTATTATACGAAGCATGTCAAAAACATGGTTTTGAAAAGTGAAAATTCTGAAAGAAATGACTACAGACAGAAAAACACAGGGAAAACAGGAGGGACGAGGTGGTTTGTGATGTGAAATATCGGCTGAAAATTTCCGAATTATATATGTCAATGTTTGGTGGGGCTAAAAATAGGGACTAACCCGCAGCCCAAAATGGATCTTTCCCTTCAGAAGATACGAACAAAATTGCCTTTTGACGGTCGACAACATACCCAAACGTTAATATAGTTAGTTAAAAGCAATAAAAAATTCTTTAAAACAATTAATCAACAACTTCAACTTATCGTATTAGTTTCAGTCTTATAAAGAATTATAAATAATTCAAATTAATTAGAAATTAATATGTGTTAACATTTTTAAATATTTTATTCTCATTCACAAATGACCAATATCAATATACTATATACGTATTATATATGAAATATATATATATATTATATTATATATATATATATAATATATAATTATATAGACTTATTATATACATATATATAGTTATATATATAATATATATATGATATATATATATATATTTATATATATAAAGAATATATAATATATATATATATATAATATATATATATATAGAGTATATATATATATAATATATATATATAGTATATTATATATAATATATATACTGTATATATATATAATATATATGAATATATTATATACTATACTATACTAATATATATATTGTATATATTAATTTATATATATATAATATAGTATATGATAATATAAAGTATATTTAACAAAATAAATGATATTATATTAATATTAATTCGTTAGATATATTAAAGATAAAATATTTTAAAAATGTGTAATTTTGTAATAGATGGATCCAATAAATCTAAAATTCTTTAAGAACATTATATTTATATTATAAATTAAATACATTTAATTATTTAAATTTGATTATTTATAAATTTCAGTTTGATATCCCAGTATCATTAGTACTGTTGCTGAAAACGGTTCAAATCTTCTAAAACATCATAACCAAATCCGATAAGTGGTTGGCTTGCCTTGGTAAAGTCACACAAAAACAAAATTATTGGAATGGCATCGGAAAACTTTGGAGCCGATGAAATCTATAAACTAAGAATAAATAAATAAATGTTACTAAAAATTGTCATTTTTTTATACTTTTTGCAATTGAAAATGATTAGTCGTTCAGATCAATTTTTTCAGTATCGGAATTGGAAATGGAATATCGATAAAATAATAATAATAATAAATAATATAATAAAATAATAATAATAATAATAATAATAATAATAATAATAATAATAATCTTTGAAAAAAAGTGTTCGAATTCCTTCAAATCATTCGAAATTCGGCATAATTAAAACCATCCACCGGATCAATAATTAAAATATTATATATATATATATGGACATTTATAAGATGTTGACTCCGTTTATACGGGGGAAATTTTCGATAAAGAAAACAACGAATTTTCGGCCGTTTTTCTTTGTGCTGCTAATTTCTATTATTTTTAGCGTTATTTGCATTTTTAATTTTTAAGAAATTAACAAGATTTTTAAATTATTATTATTTTTGATTATATTTTCTTATTTCAAATTATTATTATTATTATTATTATTATTATTATTATTATTATTATTATTATTATTATTATTATTATTATTATTATTATTATTATTATTATTATTTAATTGTGAAATTTCATTGAGTCTAAATCTTCTATTTTTTCAAAAGTTTCTTTCATTTTTATTATTTTGATATTCGATTATTATTATAGGTATTTATGGGTATGATCAAAAAAAAAAACTCCCCCCCGGACCGGCGAGCTTGCGAGCGGGGCACGACCGCTCTGGGGGACGGGGGGATCGAGTATGGAGGGGGGGGGGTTGCTAAGTTGCAACCCCGGATCCAAACATAAAATACATATAAAATAGTTAACAAATATCAATTTATATTGTCAAGGGTGTTTCTCAAACTTAACGTAGTAAGCATTCATAAAATTTTAAACTAAAATAATAACTATCATAACACAACTTAACATTTAAATAAGAGCTTAGGTGTGAACACAAAAAAATATATGTCAATTTTTCTTTTTAATTTTGTTAATATTAATTAAATCATTTGAAAATCCAGTATTAACTAATGTATTTAACCTGCAAATCATTGAAATACGTTTACATTTTTATTGATTTTCGTTCCTGGAGTCAAAATCTTATAAATAGCCTATATATATTTATATAGATAATATAGAATATATATTTATATATTATATAATTTATAATATATATATATATTATATATATATATATATATAGTATATATTATAATAGTATATATATATAAATATAATAATATATATATATATATATAATTATAATATATATATATATATTTATATTATAAATATAAGACTATATATATATATATTATATATATATTATAAATATCAATAGTATATAAATAATATATATATATAGTAATAATATATCTAATATATATAATATATATATATAGTTATGTTCATCTCTTCAATAGTTTTAAATTATTCTTTCTGGCAGATAGATATATGCAGCAAATAAAAGTTTTAACATTTAAAACTATTTTCTACATCTCTATAAAACAGTGCATGAAAGGTAAAATGCAAAAAATCGTCGAATTAAATGTTGCCTGAGTAAAGGGGAAAAAAATGAAAATCAACTCTAAAAGTCTCAACTATACTTTCGATTATATATTATTATATATATATATATAAATATATATATATATATATATATATATATATAATATATTATATATATATAGATATCATTATTATATAATAATATAATAAATATAAATATAATAAATATATATATAATATATATACATATATATAGATATATAGATATATATAATTTATATTATATTATATATTTTATATATATAATATATAATATATATATATATAAATAATAATATATATATATATATATATATATATTCCGCCCCCTCCTGATCTCACTCTATATATATTATATATATAATATTATATATAGATATATAAGATTATAATATATATATATACTATATATATATATGTTATAATATATATAATATATATATATTATATACAAGTATATATATATATAATAAGTATATATATATATATAGTATTATAATAATATATTTAGCTAAGTAAAAGCAGGCGCTTTTTCCTAGTTAAAAAAAGGATTCAAACCCTTTTAGATCAAACCCATGGGCAGGAAAGACTTTCCGCCTTAGCCAATGCTTTCGATCGAGAACGACTTTATTATGGGCAGACAAGATTTTAATAATAAAGTGGATTGATAAATTTGCTCAATCAAAGGATAGAAGAGGGGACTTTCTTTTTAAATAAAATTGTAAAGGGAAGTTACATAACTTTTAAAATAAGTGTGAATTTTTAGTTTATAGATTAATTGCTTTATGCACAATGCTCTCCCGTTTTTGAAATACACACGCACGGCCGAAAAACCACAAAAAACAGGTCACAACACATCATGTATTTGTTTGCATATATATTATAAATATATACATATATATATATGATATAGGAATATTATATATATATATATAATATAGATATATATAATAAATGATATATATACAGAAAATATTATATATAAAATAGTATATATAATATAAATATTATATATATTATATATATATATATATATATCAGTATATAATTAAATACGTATATATTTATATTTATTTATATATAATAGATATAGAATTATATATATTATATATATAAGATAAGTATATATATAAAATAATATATTTATATAATACAATATACATATAGGCTTTACATATAATATATATTAATATTAATACTATATATTAATAGTAATATATATAATATAATATGATATATAAGATTTATCACACTATATAAGATATATAGTAGTATAATATATATACTATATATTATATATATTAGATATATACTATATAACTAATACTAATAATAATATATAATAGGATAAAAATATATATATAATATACTATATATAATATTATAGTATATAATAGAATAGTATATATATTATATTATATACTATATACTATAATATAATAATAATAATATGCTGTATATATATATATAATTATAATATATATATAAATTATATATTATCACTATAGATATAAATATATTATATGTAATATATTATATATATATATATTATATTATATATTATAATATATTATATATATATCTATTTATATCATAATATTATATAATATAATATATATATAATTATATATAGGTATATTATATATAGTAATATATAGTATAATATATAGTATATATATATCTAAATTATATATATATTATATATAAATATGATATATATAGATAATATATATATATATTAGTACTATAGTATATTAGTATATATATATGAATATATATAAATATATACTGTATATATATAGTATATAGTATATATAATATATATTATATATATTATATAACCTAATATATCATATATATATATATATATATATATATTTAAACTATTATATAATATACAAAATATATATATATATATTAATATATATACTATATATATATATATATATATATTATATATATATATATAATAATATATATATATACTATTATAGTATCATATATACTAGTATATATATCATATATATACTATATATAGTATATATATTATATAGTATATTACTATATATAATACTAATAATTATACTATATACTATATATATATATATATATATATAATAAATATATATATATATATATTATGTATCTAAGATATATATAAATATAATAATTATACATATATATATATATAGTATAATTATATATTATATATATATATATATATATATTGATGAAATAGTATATATATATAATAATATATAATATATAATTATATAATATATAAGGATTATATATAATATATATATATATATATACTTATATAATATCTATGTGTGTAGTAAAATGTCACTGCACTTACCAATAATGATTCTTAGGGACGAGCCGCGCCTATTATGTTTATATATATATATATATAAATATATATATATAGAATTATATTAATATAGTATATATATATATATATATAATATTATATATAAATATATATATCTATATATAGTATAATATAATAGTATATATATAATATATCACAGTATAATATACTATACATATAATATATTAATATACTATATATTTATATATATATATATTAATATAGTATATAGTATAATCTATATATATAATATATATCAATATATATTATAGTATATATATATATAAGATATATATATATATATATAGTAAATAATATGTAACATATATAGAATAATATATTATATTATATATATTATATACTATAATAGTATATATTAATATTATATATATATATATATAGTATTATATATATATATATATATATTATTATAAATATATATAGTACTATATCGGTATAATCTATATATATCTATATTATATATATATATATCTATATATATATATAATATATATAATATATATATATATATATATATATATATATATATATGTATATAATAGTATATATATATATATATAGATATATAAATAATATTATATAATATAATTATTTATTAAACAGATCATCCGAATTTCCCGCCAGGTGCAGGGTGGCGTTGGTGATTGATAAGGGTTTTAATCTTATCAACACCATTCATAGAAAATTTAAATTTGATAGAAGGGGGTGTGTTCACGCTCCCGTTGCTACCAGACCGAAGAGAAATCTTCATATTATCGAACGAAATGACTTTGAGATTTTGCAGGCTTAACGTGACTAAGAAACGGCTCTGTTCACAATTCGTAAGAATAGAAAGTTTATCCAAAAAAAATTTGTTTTTTTAAAAATCTCATTCAAATTATAAAAGAAATTTTGCCGGAAAATTGATTGTTTCTCCTAATCTAAGATTTTTGAAACGACTATTATCTTTAAAATTAACTAAATTAAAATTTTTATTTAAAATTTCGAATCATTAAAACATATTTTTCACTAGTTATTCAAACCCAAAAACCTAATCTTTTCTGAAAAACATAATTTCCTAAGCAATGTTTGCTATATAATATATAATAAAGATTATACTATATAGTATAGTATATATATGACTATAGTATATATATATATAATAATTATAATAAACTATAATATATCTTATATATATAATATATATATTAATATATATATATAGTATATTATTAATATATAATATATATATTATATATATATATATATATATGATTATATATGATAAATTATAATATATATCTTATACTAAGTTATCGCAACTTTTTTTCTAAATCATTCTTATTTATCGAAATATATATATAATATATATATCTAGTAAATTATATTATATGATTATATATATCTTATATATACTATGAATAATATATTTATATATATAATAATATATATATATATATATATATATAATATATATATAATAATAGTATATTCTTTATATAATATTTATATATATATCATAATAATATATATATATAACTATAATAAATATAAATATTATTATATATATATATATATATAGATATATATATTTATAGATATATACATATATATATTTATATATATATTAATATAATTTAATATAATATATATCATATATATAGTATTATATAATAAATATATATTATAAAATATATACATATATATAGTATATATATATTATTAAATATATATATATATATAATAGATATATAAATATAGTATATTATATATATATATATATATATATAATAGTATTATAGTTATAGTATATAATATTATATATAGTAATATTAATATATATATGTATATATGATTTATAGTAAAGTATATATATATATATATATAGATAATAATAGATATAGTATATACTATATATATATATTTTATAGTATATATATATACATACATACAGTATATACAGTATATAGTATATATATTAAATATAAGTATATTATATATATATATATACTATATATTATATATATATATATATAATATATATATATATAATATATATATTGATTGCCTACTCAAGAATTTTGACCACTAGCCGCCACTGATATATATATATAATATATAGTAATAATATATTTATGATATATATATATATATATATAATTATATATATATATATATATATATAATATATATATATAATGATATATTATATATAATATATATATATTATATATATATATAATATAATATATATATATATATAAGTATATATATTTATATATATATATATAAGTATAAATATATATATATACATATACTATATATACAATATATATATATATATATATCTATATATATATAATATATATATATATATATATATATATAATATATGTATATATATTTATATATATATATATAATATAATATATATATATAATAAGATATATTAATATATATTTTATATATATATATATATATATATATATATATATATATATATATATATTATAAAATATATATATATATATATATATATATATATATATATATATATATATATTGTCATATTAATAGATATTAGATATTAGTGAAGAAAAATAACCAACTAAAATTATGTAAACAAAGGTAGGTTTAGACTTAAATTTTCGGAAAGGAGTTTAGATTACTCGCAGGAAGCAAACGTAAAGTAAGGAAAGAAAAGAGGACCAGAAGTGCTAAAAAGTTGAAGAGCGAGAAAAAGAAGATTAAAAACCCGTGGAAAAAACGTAAGTAGAAGGTTAAGTAGAATTTATATTTAAAGTGAAAAGTTTAAAGAATTGATT
>JABUQX010052080.1:17500-20000 GCA_015478945.1 Trachelipus rathkii
GGTAATCCCCAAAGAATTCCACGCCAGATGTTTACGGTAAATTTCGCCTTGCATTGCATGCAGATTGTCCTCGTCCCATATGTGACTGTTTCTGCTGTTGATGTAGCCATTCACGTTGTGAAGCACGCCTTCATCGGTACAACAAGATATGTAGCAGGAAAGGTAAGATATCGATTGCTCCGTTGCAGAAACCCACCGGGCAAATCGCACACGGTGGTGCGAAGTCGTTGAGGCCCAAGAAGTCCTTTACTTTCTGTAGGTTGGTATGCATGGAGGCTATGAATCTTGTCAAGACCTGAAACCACAAACGACCTGATTTATGAACCCATGCATCAGCAAGTGGCGCTGTGTACTAGTCAACGGTCGTTGCGACTCTCTCAAGCACCTCTTCTTCAAACTCAGGAGTCTTCGTATTACGCGGTCTTCCACTAATGCACCGGGGACGAAGGTCCCAATATCATGGAAAGCGCTGATGAAGGCGGCAAACCATGTGTGGTGGGGGTGGAGGTCTATGGTGGAAAAACGTTCCCGTACATTTATGCAGGCGCCGCTCCTTCGTCCATGGTCCGTTCACCGCACCGTAATACATATCATGTCGGGTTAACTCGGAAAAGAGTGTAGTGGATCCAGTCGTAATTCGATGCCTACAGCTGCACTGAATCAACGATGAATTGGGCAAGGCAAAGGTATGTGTCACGTTCGTTTCGCGCGAAGATGTTAATCATACACACATGTACGCCACGCATAAACACAATATAAAATTGAGTAACCTAACTCGTCGGAACCAACATGCAAACGCGTCCACAACATAAACTAGTGTTACTTTCAATCGTCGCGTACGTTGTTGAAACGAAGCGTCTACAACATAGCTTATTTAAACAATAAAATGTTCCTTATCGTGTCATATCACCTTCTGAGTTTGTGTCGCAGAGGTTTTGAAATCACCCTGTATATATATATATATATAATATTATATATATTATATATATATATATATAATATATTATATATATATATATATATATTATATAAAATATATATATACATATTATATATATAATAATACATAAATATATATATAATAATATAATATTATATATATATATATATATATAATATATATATAAATATATATATATATATATATATATATTATAATATAAATATATATATATATAATTTAAATTAATTGCTATGGAAACGCACTTTTAACTTTTTATATGTATATTATAACATCAATAAGTTTTTCCATATATATATATTATATATATATATAGTATATAATATATATATATATAATACTATTATATATATATTAATATAATATATATTATATATATAATATATATATTATAATAATTATATACTATATATATATATATAATATATATTAATATGAGCGGGAGGTCTGCCAAAGTCGCTGTCAAGCTATTAGAACATGTTCTTATCTTCTGCAAGATGCTTATCTTTCAGAAGTAAACGCGTAGATTTCCTTTAGCATCATCGTGGTCATCAGTGGCAACACATCTGGACCACGATGAGCTAAAAGAAAATCTACCATTTTTCTCTGAAAGATTACTATCTTCGCAGAATAAGACACTGTCAATACTTGACAGCGACCTTTGGGCAGACCTCCCGCTCGATATTAATATATATATATATATATAATAAAAGATAATTTATATATATATATATATATATATATATACTTATATATATTATATATATATATATATATATAATATATATACTATATATAAATTTTTAATTTACTATTAATATAATGATTTTGTATTCAAAGATATTATGTGCAATAAACGCAACAATTATTTGAATATTTGTAATGGTCCTAAGTGGGTTTGAAACCTTACCCTTGAGATGGTACTCCAAGAGTGTTACCTCTTGACCAACGATTAGCTAAAAGGAAACCTGTCATTTTACCTCTTAAAGCTTAGCTTCCCAAGAAAAGTGAAGCGTGTCTTGGACACCTAACCTCCGACGGGCCTCCCCGCTAACACTCGGGTCAGGGGCAACACTGGGTGATTTTTAATAGGACATTATTAGGTATTCAAAGATATTTGTGTAATAAACGCAACAATTATTTGTATATTTGTAATGGTTCTAAGTGGGTTTGAACCCTTACCCTTGAGATACTTGAAATAAAAGAAACTCGAAGTGAAAACTTGAAGTTAAAACTTGAAGTTAAAACTTGAAGCCCGAGCTGTAACGAGAAATTACAAGAAAAGTTTGGGCTGTTAAATAAAATGATGTGCATTTTAATGGTACACATATGTGAGCATTCTCATGAATAAATTAATATTCATGAGTATGCAACATATTATGGTGTAGAAATTCACAATGATGATCCACATTCTATATATATATATATATATATATATATAAACTTAAAATATATATATAATATATATATATATATATATATATATATATATATATATATATATATATATATATATATATAATTATATATTATTATATA
>JABUQX010052081.1:0-5000 GCA_015478945.1 Trachelipus rathkii
GTACCCATGTAAAATGGGTTTCTTCTTAATCCCATTAAAATATTAATAATAAAATAATAATAATAGTACGTACATTTGTTAAGTCATAGTGGAGTATTTAATAAGTGAATAATAGATAATGTAAATAATAAAATAATAAATATTTAATAATAAAAGTAATTAATAATAATAATTAATAATGAAAGATAATAAGTAATAATAATAAAAAATAATAAGTATAATATATACATGGAGTCGGAACTGTGTGTAACTCACGAGTCATTGCACTTAAGTTTATTGACTCAAGTTTAATATATGTCCGTGTAAGTAGCCTACTGAAGATTTTTACATATATATTTTTTAAGGAGTTTCGTTGTGAAGGAGTTTCTCTACACAACATGACAAAGCATTTAATATCTTTAGATGAATTGTTGATAAAGGCTTATTCACAAATGGGTGCCATGTTGAACAGATTAACAATTGAGATATATAGACAGAACTGCAACCATCCTCATACAGACCTACCCAACTATTGATAAATCTGTTTTAAAAAATCTTTGTGCAACCAAATGCAAACTTATCTATGACTTCCGTTTTGAATTCGATGGGAAAAACATAATTTCAGGTGGATTGGTGTTTCCATGGGTTCCCCGCGTTTGGAACCAACGTTCCTGACCTGGTCTACATTGTTCGCATATTTGAAAAATCTTTAGTATGTGAAGCAAAAAAGAAATCTTTTAATTCCAGACTATATATACGATATGTTGATGACACCTTCGTGGTCTTCTGTTTCGAACGTGATGAAGATGTTAAACTCTTTATTGATGAACTCCAAATTTAAGTGTCCTAAATTTTACTTTTGAAAAAATCTGGAAAATTTAATTCCTTTCATTTTCTTAGACATGTTAACATCTTCTCTTGTACCAAGTGGAGCCACATCACCTAAGTATTTTACGTCAAATCCTACTGACAGAGCTTGCCACACATTAAATCTCCATATAATTAACTAATATTATTCTAGAATGCTGATAAAGAGGAAAATTAGTTTTAGAAACTTCTCTTCGACCTAATTTCGTGCCAATTTCATTCGCCAAGTCCACACAAGCATATTTTTTTCATTTAAATAAATAATTATAAAATATAATACTAATTTCAGTTTTTTTTTTTAATTTTGGAGCAATTTAATTAAAAAAAATTGGAGATTTCATTATAAAATTAGAATAACTTTTTTAGGCTTTAGCTTTAACATTTCGTGAATCAGTGAAAGTTGGGACAAATGAATGCCAGAAACGATTGGTATAGATTTAATTTATTGAAAATATCAGGTTAAAGAATAAATAATTCAATATTAAAATTGAACATCAAAAGTCCAATACCCATCTAACGCTAAAGAAATAAGAGTTAGATGTTACCTATAAGCCATGTGAAACTTTCTTTTGAGATGTTATTCTGAGATCAAGCAATAACTAGATGCGGACTAAGGAGGAATGCTGAATCATGTAGTATACCAATTTCACTGTAGTAAAGATGGCTGTAATGCCTCTTACAGGTATGGGAGTTTTTTTTATTACTTTTAATTTCTTCTCTTTAAATTTGGAGTCTTACAACATTATTTGTTTTCTCACAACATAAATACAAGCCAAGTAAGATCTTTGAACACTTAAAATCAAACGATACACGTGAACTCCTCGTTACCCAATCTCGACAGTATTCTATATTTCAATATTTTACTACTATCTAGCATGAAATTTTTTTTTATGGAGGTTTACTTTTTTTTGCTGTTTTAGTCCCTTTCTTTGATTACTAATTATTTAATTTGGTGACTTAGAGCCTGAGTATTTATTCTTAATTCATCAAAAGTTATAAATTGATTATTTGTTTATTTTTAATTTTTTTTGTCTAGACTATATTTTTTTAGGTTTGGTTCTTATAGTTAGAATATCACTCTATTTTCATTTATAATTATTACTTAAGGTTCTAATTATTTTTTCTGTAATGTCTTTAGTTATTAAAAGATTATTTCTTTTCAAAGAGACAGATTGTTATGTTTTTAAAATTAAAATACATTTTATTCTTTGTTTCAGTCATTTGTTAAATTAAGTCCTTATACTCGTCTCTGTAAGAATGCCTGAAGTTGTCCAGGCGGAATATTAGATTAAAAGTTTTCAGAAAGCAGTTCTTCTTATTCTACTCCAAGATTAGTCCTTTAAAAAAAATCAATCATGAAGCAGGTGATGATACCTTTAGGAAATTGGGAAACGTATTGCAAATCTCAGCCATTAAATTAGAAGCTAATAAATTTAAGATTTTAATTTAAAGTTTATAATAATAATAATAAGTAAATGATAATAATAATAATATATAATGATTAATGATAATGATAATGAATAATGATTGTAATTATGATATGATAATGATATGCTATTGCATAGATATCAATGGAAAAATAATAAAGGGAAGTATATAAACAATTTATACATGAATAATTATATAATAATAATCATGAATAAATTAATAATAACTACATAATATAACTAAATAAATTAATAATAATAATATACTCATATATATATAAATAATAATAATAATAAAAATCTAATCAACACTAAATAATACAATCAAAAATATTAATATAATTACAATAAAAATAATAATACTTATTAAAATGATAGATTTATAATAATAATGAATAAAATTGTGATTTAAATTTGATTTTCATACGAGGAAGCATATTAAATTAGAAATGATTGATGAAAATATATCAAATCTCTCTCTCAAAATAATAATAATAATTAATATAATAATCAATAATAGTCAATCCTATAGTGATTAAATAAATATATAATAATACATAATAATAATAATACATATTTACTTTAAAAATCAGGAAATTGATAACAAAAAATATACGTTGCAGAATCGATAAAATTTAAAAATTTAAAATGTTAAAAAATTTAATTTAGAAAAAAAAAAAAAAAATTGAAAGGCATTATGATAATTTATAATCAGAATTTAAACTCATTTATTCTTTTCTTAAGATATTATACCTCAGAGAAAATCTGAGAGAAAAAATTTTCAAATTTAAAAATATGATTTAAAAATACATCTGAATTATTTGAAAACCTTCTTTTAATGCCTTTCGTAAATCGGGACTTTTTAAAACGCCTTTGATAAATCCTCGGGTTGAAGGCTTCAAAATCTTAAATGCTCAATTGCATATTAAATCATAGCAGAAGCTTTCTCTTAAATAGTATTAAGCTAAATATAGAATCCTCTTAATATGCTCGCAAAACAAATAAATATAGAGAGTAAATATTGCTCATTATGCCTCAACATTTTAGTAATGTGTATTTAGTGCCTTTGTAGGAAATTGTAGCATTGAATGCCTTTTTTAAATCGTAGCATTAATACCTTTCGTAAACTTCAATCTTTGTATCTAAAAAGCTCAAATTAAACTTGTAATAGAAAGAGAAGAGGTATAAGTATATATATTAATTTATATATATATACTATATATTATATAATACTCGATACTACTGGTATAGTCTTAGGAATTTGTAATAGGTATTCTTAATTTAATGTATATATTATTCTTATTTTTCAAATTTCCTTTCATTAACTAGACACAAACTCATTAGTATATATATATGTATTATTTATAATAATTTTGTGATATATATATATATATATATATATATATATACTAATGATAGGAGAAAAATAGAGGCAAATTCAAAACTTTATAAAGAGTTTTGCAAGTTGGGTTCAAAATTTATAGATATCCTAACCTAATTTAAGAATAACAACTTATAACGTAACCTTGATGAATGAAAGCAACGAAAGTAACTAAAGTTGTCCTAGTTACGTAACATTCTTTGTACTATTAATAACGACAGTGGTTGCTATGAAGTCTTTCATTTATCTACAATTGGAGTGGTTATTACATAGAGATAGTTTTTATTTACTACACAACCTTTTTGTGAGTTAATGAAAAGAATTCCTAAATTTTCCCTACTTCTGATGGAGGAAAGGAAGGAAGGAACTCTCTTATATGCCTGTTGTTGAATAAACTTTGTACATCATTTTTAAGAAGAGGAAATGGATTATTTTTTGCTGGCGAGAGTTATAATGGAGATGTTCTTATATTTCTTATTTGGGTAGCATTTTTACAAAAAATATGTAAAAAGTAATTTAATAGAGAAATTTAATAATAATAATAATAATAATAATAATAATAATAATAATAATAATAATAATAATAATAATAATAATAATAATAATAATAATAATAATAATAATATAATAATAATAATAATAATAATAATAATAATAATAATAATAATAATAATAATAATAATAATAATAATAATAATAATAATAATAATAATAATAATAATAATAATAAAAAATAATAATAATAATTAATAATAATAATTAATCAATAGCATAATAATAAAATAATATTAATAATAATTAATTAATAATAATATTAATGATGATAATAAACAATAATAATAATAATAATAATATAATAATTAATAATAATAATTATAATAATTATCAAATAATAATAATAATAATAATAATAATAATAATAATAATTAATAATAATAATTAATAATAATAATTAATAATAATAATAATAATAATAATAATAGTAATATATTGAATACTTCTATTAATTATGATATTGATGAATGACAATGATAGAATAAAGAAGTTAATGGATAATAATGACATATATAATGATTAATAATAATAATAATAATAATAATATAATAATAATAATAATAATAATAATAATATATAATAATAATAATAATAATAATATATAATAAAATAATATCTTTTTAACAAACTTTAATGACAAGGATGAAATATAATAATCATTATAATACTACTAAATAATAATAATAAAAATACCAATAATAATAATCAATAATAATTAATAATAATAATATTAATAATTTAAATGATAGGTATGGTATATAGCTGAAAATTACTTGTTGATGTTTTTTCGT
>JABUQX010052081.1:10000-12831 GCA_015478945.1 Trachelipus rathkii
CGAGAGAGGGCAATCATTATAGTCATTAATTCTGCCATAAAAATTGAAGCGCGAAGGGGGAAGGTATGGGAGAGGTTGCAGTCAGGAAAGACAACAGACGCACCCACACTGTCCCTTGTTTTAAAACCATCAGTAAACAATGGAATAAATCCACCATGGACTGCGAAATGTGACAAGAATGATGCCTTTAAAAAAACGGCGAGGTGGCTAGATTTGGAGAGAGGTCAGGACCAGGCAGATGGTGGGAGTAAGGAATAGCCAAGGTGTATACCCTTTATCATAAGAGAACGGCAGCACCTTTTGCAAAGGGATGTTGAGAAAGTTAAGGACGTTATAAACTATGTTTGAAAAATGGCCAGTAAGGGGGATTCTGAGGTATTTCCCGCAGAATTGGTGTCAGAGCAGACATTATTGGGGTTTGAAAGCGAAGATAACTTGTGCACATGATGTATTCCTTCGAAGAGAGAGTGGCATCACATTGGCTCACCCGGGGGGGACGGTCGGAAGGCTCCTTTGGAGATACGGATCGCCTCCTTTTGGATGAGATCTAACACATATAGTAGGGCTAGGGAGCAGTGGCGTAAATAACGCCCCCGCAAGCCCCGCGGTGCGGGGGGGCGCAGGAGCCGAGAGGGCGCAAGGCGGGCAAGAGGGATGAGCACTTTTTCGATGAAAACTCCATAATGAAAGCTCTCTGTATATATATATATATATATATATATATATATATATATTATATATATATATATAGTATATATTATATATATATATATATTATATATATATATATATATTATATATATATATATATACTATATATTTATAATATATAATATATATATATATATATATATATATATATATATATATATATATATATACGATATTTTTTTAACCCGATATATTGATATTTTTTTTAAAAATATCCATTAAAGTTAATTTCATTTATATTTTGAACTGTTTATCAAAAATCATCCTAACTTCAACAAAGAGCTCTGAAGTAGCTGAAGCGACAACATTAAGAAGACAAATGTCTACTTTTCACTTCATTTTAATGCTTGTGTTTCAAAGCAAAATTTTGGAAAGTATTAACATCACTTCTAAAACACTCCAAAAATCAAACATATCCCTGGATGAAGCTTCCACTCTTTTAGAAAGGTGTGTCACCAAACTAAACCAGTTGCGGGGAGAGTTTTACAAGCTAGTGGAAGAGGCCCAGGAAATTGTAAGAAGCTGGCAAATTGAGATTTCATTGCCTACTAAACGCAAAAGCAAAGTGGCAAGCTTCTTTGATGAGCTTTCTAAAGATGTTGACTTCATTGATCCTTTGCACAATTTCAGGGTGAGGGTTTTTTTACAGAGCCATTGATATACTAATAGGCCAAGTGAATCGGAGGTACCAGAGTATGAGGAAGGTGAAACAGATGTTTTGCTTTTTGAGCCCAACAGCCCTTACAGAACAAACAGATAAAGAGCTCATGGAGTCTGTTGACAAGTTTTACAAAAAATATGAAGCCGACGTGACAAGTTCTTTAGTTACGGAAATTGTCTGCTTCAGGAATGTTGTGGCAAGTGAAATAAAGAAAAGAAAAATGACAAAAATAATACAAGTGGCAGAATATTTGTTGATT
Source organism: Trachelipus rathkii (assembly GCA_015478945.1). NCBI lineage: Eukaryota > Metazoa > Arthropoda > Malacostraca > Isopoda > Trachelipodidae > Trachelipus > Trachelipus rathkii. The sequence continues at coordinate 11,632 of JABUQX010052081.1, forward strand.
GAAAATATATTGTCTTGTAGTATTCCAGACGTGTGTACAGCTTTTATAATGTTTCTGATACTCCCAGTAACTTCATCATCTGCTGAGAGATCTTTTTCAAAATTAAAACTAATAAAAAGTTATTTGAGAAGTACCATGACGACCGTAAGGTTAAGTGAATTGGCTGTACTTAGCATAGAGCAGGGGTTCCCAAACTTTTTTCACCGCGGCACCCTTGTTGTGCTAAAAAAATTTCGCGGCACACCTACTCTTAAATTGGTTTGACCACTTAGTCTTAGGTCCTAGGAAAACAAGAAAAACAATGCAAATTTAATGCTCATTTACCTTTAATGTGAAGAATGAAACTGTTTTAATGATTTTTTCATTATTTTCTTTAAGTTTATGGGAAGTTTTGTCAATTTTAGCCTTAAATCATTTGACGCTGAAAGTTTACTCCTATATCTGGTTTTTTATGTAAGCATACGTTGAGAATGCAGACTCACATAGATAAGTGAAATTAAAACGCACAAGTCTTTTTAATGCGATCTTGCCAACTGCATTGTTTTCTGCATACACTTGCATCCAGAACTCTTCTTGGCCACCTTCGTGGTATTTAAGTTTCAAAGTGCTGTCTTCACTGATGTCCAGCAGATTTTGAAAAGCTTCATTTGTCATCCCAGTAGGTTTACGTTTCGGGTCGCACGAAAACGGGTTTGTCATCCAGCTGTAGACATCCTCAGAATCAATATCGGGAAAATACTCAACAATGGTTTTTTCCAAACCTTCCAAGTGGGCAGTAATAATTTCGAGGAAGTTTGGTTGAAGATGGATCTCATTTGTTTTGACAAATTCCTGCAACCGAGGAAAGTTGAAGATGTCTCTGCTCTTAACACACGCTTCAAAAAATAAAAAAATTTTGCGCAAGCCTTTTATTCTGTCTAATTGTGCTCCTCCCTTCCCTTGAAGAGATGTGGTGGTTTCATTTAGTTTTTCGAATATTTCGGAAAGGCATCCCAATTTAAGCAGCCAATCGACATCAGTTAATTTTTGAATAAAAGACTGCTCTGTAAATGTGACCAAAAATGCATTGTTTGGTTGAAACAGTCTGGCTAAAATCTTTCCTCTTGAAAGCCACCGCACTTCTGTGTGCAGCAAGAGGTGGAAGTGACCCATACCCATATCTTCGGCGGTAAGTTTTAAAAGGCGTGCTTGAAGCGGGCG